>JBAMBJ010002229.1:0-22878 GCA_037043495.1 Drosophila recens | reverse complement strand
ACTAACCCGGAGGAGGCAGGAGGCTCCAGGGCCCCACCAACCAAAGGAGCGACGCGCAAACAGCATGTCAACGAACCCCGCAAGCAGAGGCCACGGGCGGATGTTATAATCATCCAACCTGAGAATGGCAAGTCCTATAGCGACATTCTTCGCCTGGTCACCAGACGGGAGGATAATAAGCTGCAGAGCGTGGGCGAGCACGTACGAAGGGTTCGTAAAACAGCAACAAATGGCTTGGTGCTAGAAATGGATGGCGACTGTAAAGCGACGATGGAAAAAATGAGAGCAGATATTGGAGACGCGCTAGGGCAGCAGGCTAGAGTCAGGGCCATCTCCCAGGAAACCTCGCTGGAAATTCGGGATATCGACTGTCTGGCCACAAGAGAAGATATTCTCGCAGCCTTGGCTCCTCATGCAGACGCACCGCTGGATGAAACGGTGATAAAGATTTTAAGACCCGGATACGATGGCTCGCAAGTAGCCGTTGTCAGCATCCCAGTAGCGGCCGCCATTCGAGTCATGAAAGTGGGCAAACTAAAAATAGGATGGACAAGGTGCAGAATAAGAGAGAGGGAGCCGAGAAAAAGGTGCTACAGGTGTCTGGAGTTTGGCCATATCGCTGCATCGTGTAAGAACACAGTTAACCGCACGGGCTGCTGCCTACGCTGTGGTCAAGAGGGTCACAGAGCAGCTGACTGCACGAACGAGCCAATGTGCTTTATATGTACAGCGGCAAACAGGAAGGAGACGAAGCACCACGCCGGCAGTAGAAGATGTCCTCTGTCGACTAATAGTGGAGCCGGCCCCACACCAAAATGATGAAAATCCTACAGCTCAACCTGAACCACTGTGCGGCAGCCCAAGATCTACTAAAACAAACAGTTCGCGAACTGTCTGTAGACGTGGCAATACTCAGCGAGCCCTACAAATCCATCCAGGGCCAAATCTTCGCAGCAGATTCAGATGGCAAGGCAGCAATCTGGACATGTGGGGCACGGCAGCACCAATTGGAGTCGCAGCGCTCGTCACGTGGCTTCGTGAGAGCCAAATTTGGCGAGCTATGGTTATATAGCTGTTATCTGGCACCCAGTCTCACATTGCCGGAGTATACAGCCATACTGGATGAACTAGTTGACGACGCAAGGGGCAAACTACAGGTCGTCATAGCCGGCGATTTCAACGCTTGGGCAGAGGAATGGGGCAGCACTTGTACAAACTCCAGAGGGCAGGCGGTACTTGAAGCATTCGCTTCACTGGATGTTGCTCTATTGAATAGTGGAAGGCAACACACATTTTGCAGAGCCGGCGTGGGATCTATAATAGACCTCACATTCGTGAGCTTCTCATTATGGAGCCACGCTCGTTGGTCCGTCAGTGCGGCATACACTGCGAGTGATCACAACGCCATAGTGGTGGAACTCCATCGGCGACCGGCAGCGCTAGCGAGCAGGACACCTGTGGAAAAGGCCTTCAAAGCCGATACAATGAACCCTGTCGTTTTCGCAGAGACGTTCCATGCCCCCGCCCAAGACCCAAATGCGGAGCGAAGCGCTATTCTATTGATGCAGGCAATCACAGGAGCATGTGAGGCGAGCATGCAGCAACGGCGTGGTTTTAAGCGGAGCCACGAGCCTGTATACTGGTGGACAGAAGAGATTGCGGAGGCGCGACGACGGTGCATCAATGCAAGAAGACTGCTGCAGCGTTCCAGGGGAAGACCCGAGTTCGAAGACAGAAGGCTGGAATACAGACTAAGGCGTCATGTGCTGAAAAAAGCCATTCGGCGAAGCAAATCGGAGCGGTTTCTTGAGCTATGCGATGATGCCGAAAACGACACCTGGGGACTGGCATACAAGCTGGCAATGAAAAAACTGAATGTGTCTACCCAAACGGCTCCTAAGGACGAGCAGAAAATGAAGGAGATCGTGGAAACCCTTTTTCCTGGCTCCTCTAATTTCCAGACCCTGGATCCGACACCTACGCCTCAGCTGTTCCTCGAAGCCCCGGTGGTGACCGTGGAGGAGATCCTTATAGCGGCAAGCGTCATCCGCGATTCCAAAGCGCCAGGGCCAGATGCAATCCCTAACAAGGCATTAAAACTAGCTCTAATGCTTAGACCGGATAGCTTCGCGGATGTTTTTGGGAAATGCATTAAGCAAGGAATCTTCCCCAGTGCTTGGAAAATCCAAAACTTGGTGCTCATTCCGAAACCAGGTAAACCCCCGGAGATCCCATCATCATACCGCCCTATCTGCTTGATAGATACGGCCGGTAAAGTGCTGGAGCGTCTTATATGCAGTAGGCTAGAGCACGCAATTCGAGAAGCAGGTGATCTCTCCCCTCTGCAATACGGATTTCGCAAAGCTCAGTCGACGATAGACGCTATCTCCAGAGTCACCAGCATTGCCGAAAACGCAATCCAAGGCAGCAGATGGCAAGGAGGCAGGAAAAAGTATTGTTTAGTCGTGACGCTCGACGTAAAGAATGCATTCAACTCGGCTAACTGGAATCGCATTCTCGAGTCTCTCAGAGGTTTCAACACTCCGAGTTACCTAATGGGCATCATAGGTGACTATTTCCGCAACCGGGTACTCAACTACAGCACGGATGCAGGAAAGAGGAGCTACGAAGTGTCTGGAGGAGTTCCACAGGGCTCGGTTCTTGGACCATTATTATGGAACGTCATGTACGACGGTATCCTTAGACTGGAGCTTCCGGAGAACGCTACCGTCGTGGGCTTTGCTGATGACATAGCAATTGTCGTCACCGCTAAACACCTTCCAGAGGCGGAACTACTATGCAGCGCAGCTGCTGCAGCAGCCAGGGATTGGCTTAATTCGGTTGGTCTTCAACTTGCTGACCAGAAGACCGAAGCGGTCCTTATTAGCAGTAGAAAGGTCGTCGAGGTAGCTCACATAAACCTGGGGACAGCCACCATTGCTTCAAGTAGGGCAATTAGGTACCTCGGAGTGTTGATCGATACGCGGCTAAGCTACAGGGAGCACCTTGAGCACACTGGCAAAAAAGCAGCAGCAATTGGGCATGCATTAAACCGGATAATGCTGAACACCCGGGGGCCCAAGCAAGGGCGCAGGCTGCTGTTACAGAATGTAGTCAAGGCCACAATGCTGTACGGAGCCCCGATATGGGCGCATGCCATGCAGGTCAAGTCCTACCGGAGGAGCTTGCAGTCGACCTACAGACTCGGTGCCCTCAGAGTTTGCAGCGGCTTCCGGACGGTCTCTGATGATGCAGCATTGGTGATTGCGGGAATGGTGCCGATTGACCTGCTGGCTACGGAGAGGGCAGCCATTCACAAGGAGAAACGCAGCGCGCACCCTGTTGGACACCGCCAGATTTCCAAATCAGCGAGGGAAGAGAGTGTGAGGAAATGGCAAGCCAGGTGGGATGCGTCAACGAAAGGTCGTTGGACACATCGACTCATCCACGATTTGGGAAAGTGGCTTAGTCGTAAATCCGGCTTTGTCAATTTCCACTTGACGCAGCTCTTGAGCGGACATGGGTGCTTTCGGAGCTATCTCCACAGATTTGGGCACGAAAGTGATCCATACTGCTTATGGTGCTACCCCGAGGAGGAAGAAACGGCAGAACACATCCTGCTCACCTGCCGAAGATTCTCTAGTGAGAGGGATGAACTAGAAGCGACTATAGGAGCACAACTGACAGCAGACACAGTGATAAGCTGCATGCTTGAGAAGGAGGAGTGCTGGTCTGCGGTATGCACGTTCGCAGCTCGAGCGCTCACAAAGCTGCGACAATTGGAAAGAGAGCGCAGACGGAATGCAGACGACGGTGGGGCATACTAAAAATGCTCGCCCAGGATCCCGCGAAGCCTTGCCCCGCGGAATAGTACCGCGTGATCCTATGGGCCCTTTCATTTAATTTAATTTTAAGCTAAGTTTATTGCTCTCTCCATCTATTTGCCTATTATACTTCCTATATATAACTATCTTTTTCTATGTTTTTGTACTAACTATTATGAAATAAAAAAAAAAAAAAAAACACATACACATACTCTCGCACACATGCGCTGTTTCGATTATTAAAATTCTAATTGAAATTCAAATATGCGTCGCTCTTGTTGTAGTTGTTGTCGTTGTTTGTAGTCGTTGTTGTCGCTTATCGTTCAAGTGCCCGCCGATGTTGGCGACATAGCTGTCGTCACATTTGCCCCATGCCTCGTGCCCCATTTGCCCATTTGCCCACATGCCCCAAGTTGTTGCTACGCAGCGTCAAATTCAACGTCGGCTTCCGTCATGCGGGCCAGGAAGTGGACAGTTAAGCACATAAGTTCTCGCATAGCCCATATATGGTTTATGGTTTATGCTAAGTTCCAGCCACAGTGCCTCCTATTCCTCTACCCTCTCTCTCTCTCCTCTTAAAGTTTTTTAGGGGAAATGAGGCGCCTCCACACTTGCCACTTGACTTATTGTTATTGCTATTGACTGTGTCTGTATTTAAACATTAAAAGATATGAAAATGTTAAAGTCGAAACATAACAATAAATCAATATGGAATGGTCAAGCTTAGTGATTTAAATTCAAATTATGGATCGAGCTCTAAATCGACATGTAAAAATCCTCAAAACAAAAATCTGGCTTTCAATATAGACACAAATAATACCGTTGTATCAAGTTCTATATGTACTTGAAAAGTTACCAAAAACAATTTTTTAACAATGTAAAATTTCGAAGAACACACTTACTTTTAATAAATCATCGTTGTAATGCTTGCTCTAAACTTTCTTTGGTTTTATTAATTAAATCGAAATGTTATTGATAATAAAAAAAGGTATGTCGAAACATCGTACAAAATGATCGAGTTAAAGTATTTGAAAATTAAGTTGTCAATTTATCGCTAGTCAGCGTATTGCCATATTGAATACTGTAAAAAATTGTGCAACTGAAAAATTGATAGTTTCTCAAATCAATTCACTTGATTGATACATATCAATCGGTGATAACTCTGATAATCCTATCAATTGCCTAAAGGTATGAGCTTTAATTGAGTACTTTCTGCAATGCAATTAATCAAAAGATGCAGAGGAAGCAGGGCAGAAAACTAATTGTAAGAACTGTGCCCTCGTCGAATATGCCTCAATCAATGTGGCAATGCCAAGTAATCTGTCAAATTATCCATGCAAATCACATGGCAAATTTTCTGAAGTCCAAATTCGCCTTTACCGCTTCCACTTTCCCCTTTGACCTCTTGCACCCTTCGCACTGCAAATGCTGATGTATCGTCAGTTGTTGTTGTTCGGGTCACACACACTCACACACACACTCATATGTAATTGAGCCTGCGGTTGGTAAATCCTGGCAAACCTGGAAATGGTGGTGCTGATGGTGGTGCTATGCTGGTCGGTGGTGGTTTTGCCTTGGCTTCTTTGGGCATTGCCATCAATTAAATTGACTTGGCTTGTTGTTGTGGCCATGTCACAGTCTCTCCATGATTAATTAGCGTCTTAAACTGACGGTTTTGGCCAATACCAATTCCAACTCCCAAGTCCAAATCCAAATCTCTATCTCAGCTGAGGCATTAAAACATTTCCAATTGATTGCCTGCTCTGTTTGGCATTTTGCGATTCAAATGAGTCTTGAGACGATTTGATTGTCTGTCTGCCTCTCTATTTGTCTCTCTCTCTCTCTGTCTCTCCAACTCCATCTCTTTCTGTCTGGGATTAGATATCAATTATGCATGTGGATTGTCTGCGTTTTTCTGCCTACAACTGCCAAGTTATCTATAACTGGCCTTTCCTAATCTTTATATGACTTTACTCAACTCCAAAATGAGAACGGAGATCGCACTCAATTCCCATTCTCAGTTCCCTATACTCCATTTATTTACGTTTGCTTTACAATTTCTATTTGCATATCGCATACGAGTGTGAGGTTTTTATTATGATAACAAAGTCTTATCTCTGGCTTTGTTGCAGTGCAGCTGAAAGATAAGCTCGACAGTGCTTCTCAAACTGTAGAGCTATTACTAATTTGCTTTTGGGATTCAGGGAATTGTATTTATCAAATTTATTGCTCATGTTTTTTTTATATTTTTTATCAACATTGAAGGGAAATACAAAAAAAAAACAAGAAAAATAAACCACAAACAATTTGAGCCGTTACACTTTAATCTTTTCAATTTCAAAACTGAAATATTAAGTTACTGCATAACTTTGACATATTTCATATGAAACGACGCTCTGCATTCCGCACAATCAAATCACAACAAATTCGCCAACAAGGCGAATATATCACAACACAACAAAATGACACACAATGTAGTCCAAACAAACACAAATAAACACAACAAAATTGTGCTCGTATGACAGTTGCAAGAAATTTGCGAATCACAGCAAAAATACTTCTGCATTCCCATTCTCGTAATCTCCATTCTCATCCTCATCTTCATCCACATGAGAGTTGCATTTCGATTTTCATGCATAATTTGTTTGTGCGCTTATCGCTGAGTTTGTATCAAACAATTGCACATTTCCGTCACAAAATATTTTTCAATTATGATTTAATGTTAATTACATGAATATTGCAAGGCAACAACAACAAGAACGATAGCAACAACTTCCGTTGATTTGATTTTGTGGTTTGCTGAGCCTTAGTTGAGCTTCATTAAACAATTTGTGTGCACCAAAGAGCTAAGAGTAAGGGGGAAAGTGCGGGGGGAAGGGATAGTTGCATAATTTATAAACGTTTTATGTAATTGCCAATTTTAACAGTTATCCATAAACAAATTAATATAAATATATATACACGAGTCTGTATGTGTTTGCCAAATCAACAATGCCAATCTATGCATAGTTTTTTGCTAATTAAATGCAAATATTCGCTTAGATACACACACACATAAACACAGATACTGTTACACTTTGGTCTGGCAAATCCTTTGCTGTTCTGTGTTCTATGTGAGTTGTATCTATCGCTCGATCTGCTTTCAATTTGCATTTGATTTTATATTTATGACATTTGTTTCGTTTCGTTTCGTTTTCGTTTGCTACTTCTAAACCCTTCCCTCCCTCTGGCTAACCCCTATTTTTGTGGTCTGCCTAAACGCTTCACTTGATTGTTTTGATTTTCACTATTTGAAACATTTTACATGCGAAATTCATTTGAAATGCAGCCACATTTGCATTTTGGATTCCTACACAGACACGCACACACACATATACTGCCTTTCATATGTAAATGTGTGTATGTGTGTGTGTTTTGTGCCCTTTTGCGCCGCAGGTTGTGAACGTCAACAGGCCATGTCCATTTTGGCCTTAGCACTTTGAAACATTGTCAACAAATATTCAAATTCAAATTGATTTTAACATATTTCATTTGCTTTTGCAACTCAATTTTTATCGCATGTCTCAACACACAAATCCAAACAAATGTTTTTAAAATAAAATCAAATCAGCTGCAGTTTGTTATATATGTATCTATCTTATTCTCTCTCTTTCTACATGCATATATAAATCAATTGAGAGAAATGTGCACATGGAAAAAACATGAAAATAAATAAAATCAGCTGTGGGTTTTGCTCTTTTAATTGTTGTTATTTTTGCCTGTTTCTGCTGCTCTTCAAGTATTTTATTTATTCCGCCCAGTTGTTTATGTCTATTCATTAATAGATTCGCCAGCAACTGACGCACAATTTTGAAACGTTGCCAAATAAAATTTACTGCTGGGAAAAGATTTTTGAATCTATACAGAAAACCCTCTTTAAGCTCTCTTAATTTTTAAAATGTAATTTAATAATTGTAATACTTTAAAAGATTCTTAGCAAATTCCTTGTATTAATTTATTGAATTGTACAGATTTTTGGCATAAGTTTATTTCTATTTTCTTAGCTCGAAAAATATGATTTGCTTTATTTGCAAAATCTTTTTTTTAATTCTATCCATACAGTTTATTTTTCTTTATATGTTATATTGTGTAATATTAAATTTGCAGTCTCTAATGCTTTTATAATTATACTTATTTAGCATAGATTTATTTTTCTAACTTTTCCAAATTTAATTTGAAATATTTGTACAAACTGTTACTATTGATTCATTACCTTCGAATTTTCAAAAATGTATTCTGCTTAGTTTCGTAAAATATTTTTAGGAATTCTTTGTAAAGTTACTTGTATCTTGACTAAATTTCAACTGGCAGTGAACATTAATATTTTATAATAATTTGACTTGCGAGAGGGCTTAGTAATTCTCCAGTTTTCACAGAAATTTTCAGCAGTCGCCGCAAAGTATGCTATCTAAAACGATTGCCCCCATTGAAAATAATTCATAGCAAATTTGTCAAGTTGCCACATCAGCTTCATTGGGTGGATCCACATCCTGCGCAACATCTAACTCGCAAAATGCCAAAGTTGCAAAGGATTTGGCCAACTTTGGCAGTTAGGCAAATCACAAAAGAGGCACCGCACATCATAGTCAACATTGTCAACTCGACATAGACATCCTGCAGCGATGCCAATGACGATCACAATGTTGCTAATGATGTCAATGATATTGATGATGATAATGATGATAGTGGTGATGATGATGTTGAAGCTGGCAGAGGCTGGCCACAAAAATCTATTCAAAATTCAAAATGGCAAGCGTAAAATTGTTTCAATATTCATAACGTTGGGCGCTAAATGCCCGTTTTTCACAAAGGCAACGGCATTCGCATCGATTCGGTGCTCAACTAATATGCAAACTAAGGATGCCTACTCTTCCTCCTCTTCTTTCTGCTTTCTCTCTCTCTCTCTCTATCACTGTGCCACACACAAAAACCGTGCTTTCTGTCACATGCCATGAAAATAGGCTGCTGGTTGTTTGGTTGTTTGGTCAACATGTTTGAAATTTAAAGCACCTGCGCCGCCCGACAACGCTGATAACAGAGGGTCGATGTTGCCGCCCAGACGGGCAAAGGCCAAAACCCCAAAAAGCTGAAACTGTGCGTGGCCCGTGGCGATAGCGAGCCGACAACACGACTCGACACGACACGAAAGGGCCTACGGGCTGGCCAATTGCCATTGCCATGGCCATTATTGGTTAGCCAAACCGCCGCACGGCCCAGATGCAAACAATGGTCGTGTCCAGATGCCACTTTTGCTGCCCTTCGGCTGTGTGCTCTGCACTAAATGTCGCCACATAAAAAGTAAAAAGCGCATAAAAGCCGATAAGCGGACATTTATGCTCACAAAATCGCTGAAAATGCCAAACACTCGGCCAAATTGAATGTTTTGGCCAACAAAAAAAGAAGAAACCTTGAACGCTGTCAACGTGGCTAATTGAAAAACAAAAGCAAAGTTGCCATTTTGTGCTGCATACTTTTGGGGATGGGCGCATTTAAAGCGAATGACGCTGCTGTGGCCCAGTTTGTTAACTCTTAACTCTTTAACTTCCGCCGGAAGATTTTATGCATGGCAACAACCAAAAGCCATCAACAGGAACAGACGAAAGATGGTGAGGAAGAGCAGAGCAGAGAGGAGAGGAGAGTTGGAGAAGAGACACTCGGTGCGTCCAGGGAACAGCTTTGGCTTCAGAGTTGCGAGTTGCCAGAGTTGCAATGCATCAGCGAGCAGTGAGCATGTTTGTGCTGAAGATTAAAAGCATGTGTCCGGTTTTATGTGCAACCCCCATCAGACCATCCTGTGACCACCCTGTATGTATGTGTGTGTGTGTGTGTTAAAATTTATAACCGTAAAAGTGCAACACTGAAAAAAGAGAGTTTGAGCCAACTTCGTTGCCCCGTTGGCCCTTTTGCCTGTTTGCCTGTTTGTTGGTTTTGCGGCTGTCGCCTGTCGAGGTGAACCAGCTGCTGGTTTGCGACTCGTCCTCGTCCTTTTGGTTCTTGTCCAGAGCGAGGCAACATTTTATATGGCACACAGATAAGTCCTTTGGCATGCTTGTGGCGCGTTTTGTTGCATAGTTTTGATTTATTACACAGCAGCAGCAGCAGCAGCGAATTCCATTTCAAAATTCATAACGGTGCACACATAAAGTGGCCCTGGCATAAAGGTGCTACCCACAACTCTGCCAAATGTTTTCTCATAGTTTATATGCACAATATATGTATTGCTCCAGCTAATTTCAACTCTCAATTCTCTCTCTCTCTCGCTCAGCATTTAAGGCTAAAACAGCAGCAGCTAAATGGATAAGCGAATGAAATGCATTGCATTCAATTTCAACTTGTGTTTTGCTGCAGCTTTGCTGCATTCCGGAAAAGCGAAATTCTCGCTTCAATTCACATAATATGCGTCAACTTTGAAATGCCAGGGGATAATAAGGAGCTCAAGTGCACATATGCATTTTTGGCAGCAAATCTCGGCAATGGAATTCTCCCGACATGCTCGCAAATTTTATTAGTTCAAATACAAACTGTCAGTGGTATGTGTGTGCTATATGTGTGTGTTCGTTTGGCAATAAAACTGCAGAGCATTCAAATTGAAAACTGAGCCAAGGCACTTCACAAAACGACGGCGGCCTATTGAAACTCAAAAATTCGTTGGCTTTGCCATGATAAACTCCATGTGACTGAATCAATTAGTGCGCTGAGAATGCACTTCAACTAAAATCGATTTGAAAAATGCTTTGAAAATGCTTGCAAATTGCAGTTTTTCGGCGGAATTGCTTTCGAGTTTTGTTAAGCATTCAAAAAGGCATTTTATTGCCCAAGCCCAAAAGTAGGCAACAGTTTTTTCTAACAAAACATTTGGCGCGCTGTTAATAAAACATTTGCAGCTCTCTCACTTCCGCTCTTTCACACTCTGCCTCTCTCACATTCTGATATTTGATTGCTGAATTATTTATGTGTGTGTTTTTTATCCCTTTTGCTTAATATGTATATATGTATATGTATGTATGTATGCAAATGCAATATGCACATGAGCTTGAAGAATTTTTAACATTTGCTTTTGCTTTTTATTTCTTTTTCCTTTTTTTGTCGTGCGGCTTTCATTTGCAAATTACTGTTTGCCTGCTGTATTTTTTTAGAATCTCTTTTGTTCAGCTTTTTTTATATCTACACATCTATTTGCATTGTCCAGCTGGCGTTTTGTCAAATATATTTTTGCTGTTTTTTCTAAAAACTAACACATTGCTGAATGCTCTACAGCTTGTCGCCATTTAACATTTGACTTTTTGCAGAGCTATTTGAATGAGAAAATGATTGATTGACAGTTGAAAGCCAAATAATGATGCAGCTGCCAACGGGTGAGTATCGCAAAAAACAATTACAATAAGAGTAGAACTGATTGTGTGTATGTGATACACTTAATGGTCAGTCTAAAAGGCTGATCGGTGCATTCGTACCCTTATCATTCTCGCGCCCCGTGTGCATAACTAGACAACTGGACGGAGAACTGATAAGGGCTCGTATCACCAATTCAACATAAGTGATGCAACAACAACAACAACGCCATCAATAATGTGAATCCTGTGTGAAATGGAGCCGCAAATCCCACAACAAACTCCCTCGATTGCTGGGAGTTGAGTGCATTAGATGAGCATTTTCATGCTCATTTTGCAGCATGTCGCACCGTGCCACATTGTGGCATAACAATTCTCTCTAGTTTTTTCCCCCTATTAAATATTTATGTGCGGACAAGCGTGAATCACACTGACACTGCAAAAAACTGACAGGATGAAAATTAATGAAAATATGAAAATGCAAATGTGAATTTGAAAAAACAATAAACATTCCATTCACATTCCCTTTGGGGCACAAGAAACAACTGCAACAATAACTGCAATTCCACAAAAAAAAAGAGGTGAAAATCATTTACAAATTAGCAGCAAAGTGTGCACATGGAAAATGTAAAACAACTTCAATATTTGAGCTGTTGTTTAGTGCGTGTAAATTTGTAAATTGCACAAGTGTTGAACTAAAATTCGATTTGCATGCGGTTGTTAAATTAATTGATTTATTTGCAAAAACTATTTTATTTAAATTTAATTAAAAATTCCGAGACATATTAATAATTTCTGCTCAAATAATTCTCTGGATTTACAGTATCTATAATTACTAGTGCTTTTGTCTCATAAATCTACAAAATGCTTTGACAGCTCACAGTTTAAAATTTATACATTTGTATATTTATATACTATATTTATGTGTATGTATGTATGAGTGTCACTCGTTGTGTAATTTACTAGACTTAAATTTAAACTTTATATTTAGCTTAATGGCAACTATTGTAATAAAATGTGCATACATTTGTTTTTTTTAATTTATAGTGGTTTTCTAAAATTAAAATACTATAAAGAAATGGTATTAATGTGTTATTCAAAAATTATTTTGTTCTGCTAAATTTTGCTAGAAATTATTGCTATATTGTTTATATTTATAGATGCAAATTAATAATTCTTAAAAAAATATGTGTTGCCCTATTTCAATATTAAAATATGATTTAAATTGATTACAAGCTGCCAAATGGGAAACATTTAATAAGGGTTTAGTTAAAATGTAGTTGAATTAATGTCACATTTTAATTGGGATCAATTCTTTAGACTCTAGTAGTTCTAACTAAATTTATTATAATTACGGAGAAACTCGCTGTCGAACAATTTTACTTTTAATTATTGCTATCTGGAATGTTAATAAAAAATTATTTAAAAATTAAAGACGGTGTGTTGCACTAATCTTTAAAAATATTAAAGCCAATTTTTTACAAAACAGCTGAAGGAAATGTCGGCAAGCGATTAAATTTCACGGCCATATTATTGGAGTCACAGAAATCGTCACAAATTTATTAAATTGTGTTATAAACAATTATATTAAATTTAAAAATTAATTAATTAATAGTTCGCGGAAGTCAACGTTGTTTTGCAGTACTTTTCATGCGGTACTTTTTCAGAAATCTTTACTCGTCGCTGAATCACACTACAAACGAAACTTAGAAGGAAGAGAGAAAACGGAGAAATTCATTTTGTGCATAATATAATTTTTTTTTTTTTATATATTATATATAATGAAATGATTTTTTCACAGACAGGTGTCCTGCTACCTTATTAGGCAACTTAAACAAATCAGAAATTAAACTAAAACAAAAATTTTTGCCAAAATTACATAAAGAAATGGTTTAAAGTTAATTTATAAGGTGGGAGGTTAGAGTGGTGTATTGGGATAAATTGGGATTTTAGGGACTTTATGTCAAGACCCGGTCCGGGAGGTCTTGAGGGTAGTGGCGCTTTAATCTTCTCCCTACTCATTGGCGAGCAGTATTTAGGCGTCTAGCTAGCCTGTTTGGATGAGCTCCTAGCCTCTCTGTGTGATAATACTTATAATGTGCCAACTCTTTGTCCAATTTACTTAGTTCGCGCACTTTATAATCATATAAATATAACGCAATCCTTTAATATTATTTACCCAAATTACCACAAGTGAATCTTCTGTTGTATAATATATTTTGTATACAAACCAAAGTGTTAATTAATCAACTATAAACTTATAAAGTGTTATGCAATAAGCTTCCTTGAACCGTAATCATTTGTTGAATTGTTGAATCATCATCATCATCATCAGCAGCAGCAGCATTTGGACTGATGCCTCATCAGCTGTTGGATAATTAAGTCGCCCAGCGGCACAGCGGGCATCGATGCCAGCAATTTCATCGAGTTAATCTATCAACGCACTGCCACGCCCCCAGCGAGAACAGCGCCTTCCCTCTTCCTCTCATCAGCTTCTCAGATGTTACTCCTTTGGCGTCCCCGAGTCCAACTACCTCGTCATTGCCTCCACATATCATTTGCTTTAATTACTTGGCCGTGCCGCAAAAACGCCACACACACAATTCCCTGTGGCGACATTGGCCAGACGGGTGTGGCGGAGGGGCAGAAGGAGATGGAAGAGGGATGGGGGGTCTCTTTAATAAACAAACCATTGGCACTTAAGAAATAAGCAATACACATTTAATGTCCAACGGGCGAGCAATCAGCGACCAGCTGGAATTATGGCAGAGAGTCGAAGCTCAGCCCGAGGCAACAACTGGAGATTGCGAGACTGTGCGAGAGACAGAGACTGGGAGAGAGACAGAGACAGCGACAGAGACAGAGACTGAGGCAGAGCGACAAAAACAATCCGACATTCATTTATTATTTAATACGAAAACGCAATTCGTGCATTCACCTGGAAACCATCAACAAACGTCACCAGCGGGAATACTCTCAAAATACGCAGGACTCGCAGGACAGGCAGACAGACTCGAGATTTCCCCGTGAGAATCGCAAGATACACACACACACACAAGCACACAGATACAGTTACAAACACGCACTGCAAATATTTGGTGTTGCCTTCGTTCGTTGTCCTGCGTTAAAGTTGAAAGTTGCTTTGTCCTTTTGCCTTTCTCTGAGTTTCATTCTCATTCTCATTCTTAGTCTCAATCTTCTCATCTTTGGTTGCGTCCATGTCGTTGTTCCGGTTACTTCGAGTTGTTCCTGCCTCGAGGGCAGGAGGGGGGCGGAGGGGCAACGTTAGCGCACGCAGCCAAGCATAACGGTAAACCAAGCTGACGTTAACTGGCAAGGCGATAAAGCAGAGACACACACACACACACACACACATACAGGGCAAGACCAAAATGAAATTCAAGCAAATTGAAATTTTATTTCAGCAAATGTCTTGCTCTTTACGCCCCCCTTGGCAGCCACGCCTTCTTGTATTTTCTACTGTCTGCAGGTTGCTTTTGTCTCTGTCTCTGTCTCTGTCTCTCTCTCTCACTCTATCTATCTCTATCTCTGTCTGTCTGTCGGTCTGTCTGTTTGCTTGTGAGTTTTTGTCTGGCACTTTTGCCTTTTCATCCATCTATTTTTTGGGGGCAAGTTGTTATCACTGGCAGCGCTTTAGCTGTGCGATTTGTTGCACTTTTCAATTTAGATAAATTAAAAACAATACCACACAAAACTTGCACCACAAGATCCCTTTCTCACTTTCTCACTTTCTCAGTTTCTCAACTTTTGCGAGTGCTCCTAAGATATTCCTTACCTTAGCTGCCTGCCAACACTTTGCTCAAGTTGTAATCGCCAGAGAATTGTGTTTCCCTCTCCCTTTCTCCTTTCTCTTGCTTTCAGTGTTTGCTGCTCTTGTTTATTGCAGCACGGCGCAACAAACTGAGTCTGCTGGGAACTACATGCAACATACGTGCAATTGTTCAATCGATGCAGCAGCAATTGAAGTGGAAAACAAAAAACAAATAAAAGAAAAAACGGAAAAACAAGACGAACACACTGTGCCTGCGGCAACATACGACTCCCCAGTTGTTGCCCCAAAGTGTTGCCTCCAAACACTGTTCTTATTGCTTTTGTCTTTCCTTTCAATTGAGAGTGCTGCTGTCTTATCAACAGCAAATGGCAGAATGGGAGAAGGTAGAAGTTGCTCATACGCCAGGTGTTGCAGCCCGGCTTAATCGATGGCCTCCACTTGCCGAGCACACGCAGAGAGTTTATATGAGTTACTTGGCCATAATGAAGTTGGCAGCGTTCCACGAAAACGGTTTGTGCTTTAAGGCATTGATTGCATTGCAGTTGCAGTTGCCGACAAAGCCATTGAATATTTATGGCGCTGCCAGCGCAGATTATGCGGCTAAAACTAAAACTTAAGCAACTTGCACCTGACTTCGCTTTTGGCCCGGCCAATGAAATGCAATTTGGTTTATGAGCTGCCAGCCAAAAAGGTGTCTGCACCGCGACCGCGACAACGACATCGACAGAGATTTGCGCACTGCAAAATGAACTTGGCAGTTGCCTCAAGGAAGGCAAAAGTGCGGCACGTTGCAAGTTGCAGGTTGCAAGTTCAAACAACACTTTCGGCAGCTAATTTTCTATTAAGTTCTGCAGCAACTGCTGCCAAAGTGGCAAAAAAGCTGTCTTGAATTTGGCGCAAAATATCTGCGACTTGTGCCGCATTCCCGCATTTGCATTCGCAAAACAAACACTAAAAGTTTTAGTTGAAATCGCAGTTTAAATAAAGTGGCAGCTTCTTGGCCGGATTATTATGGATTACTCTTAAGCCAACTTCAAAGTTTGTTACAAATATTACAATAAATAATCCTTAATAAAAAAGTCACAAACAATTAAACCAAGTAAAAATAAATAAAACTAGTCGGCGGTGCTACAGTCGAGCGGTACTCGACTGTCGAAGACCCCGTACTTACTATGCAAAAGCAAACACTGCTTAAAGTCATGTAATATAAGTCGCTACAAACATTTAACGTATTTTAATATATATATATTTTCGCCCAAATATATTGAGGATACGTATATCAATTTACATTAAAGATATAATAAATGATTTATTAAAGCACATCATCAAATTTAACAGATGCACAAAATAAATTGATTTAAGCATTAGAGAAAGCGAGAAAGCGATAAGAGCATTTCCCACATCTCTTAATAATAAACCAAAAAAAAATCAAATATTAACATTGAATTGATGTAACTGCAACATTAATATAAAATGTCAGGAAAACATTAATAAATCTTAAAAATAAAAAAGTCTGTTCAAGCCGGGATTCGAGCTCGGGACCTACATATGATCTAAAAAGTCTGCAAATATTAAAAAACTAGTCGGCGGTGCTACAGTCGAGCGGTACTCGACTGTCGAAGACCCCGTACTTACTATGCAAAAGCAAACACTGCTTAAAGTCATGTAATATAAGTCGCTACAAACATTTAACGTATTTTAATATATATATATTTTCGCCCAAATATATTGAGGATACGTATATCAATTTACATTAAAGATATAATAAATGATTTATTAAAGCACATCATCAAATTTAACAGATGCACAAAATAAATTGATTTAAGCATTAGAGAAAGCGAGAAAGCGATAAGAGCATTTCCCACATCTCTTAATAATAAACCAAAAAAAATCAAATATTAACATTGAATTGATGTAACTGCAACATTAATATAAAATGTCAGGAAAACATTAATAAATCTTTAAAATAAAAAAGTCTGTTCAAGCCGGGATTCGAGCTCGGGACCTACATATGATCTAAAAAGTCTGCAAATATTAAAAAAAAAAATTAAAAAATTTGCTCGCGCTGGGAGTTGAACCCGCGACTAATTGCTAATTTACTGGGAACTTTGCCCCTTAGGCCACCGACGCCAACTTTACAAATGCAAAATGCAGATATGTTAAGACTACAATGATTTATTCTTTGCCAGTTATGATTTCTGCAACATCATTTTAAAATTTAATAACATTATGTAGACTATTCAAGTACGATATTCAGACTGTCTTTATTTCGCCATCTCGCTCAGAACATCTCGAACTATCGATATGTTTGACAGAGATGCTATTAACAGTTATCGATATGTGTATTTACAAATGTTCTTACTTTACTAATTAATTACTAATATTGTACTACTACAATTAAAAAAAACATTTGGGGATCATCTGCTAACAACTTAATTTTATTGGTCAAATAATAAATACTAACATTTTGAATTGATAAAAATGCAACACTTATACAGTCGAACTTCCCTAACTCGAATCACCATTATCCAAGAAAAAAGTTCGAGTTAGGGAGACTTCGAGTTAGGGAATTTTTTTTTATTGTTTTAAAAAAAACTACAAATGCATTCAATCATAAGTACAATTCAAATTTCAATTTTTTCTGTTATTTTCAACAAAAAGGGATTCCAGTTTGTTCAAGACCTGTTAATACATATTCTCAAAAATTGGTTTCTTCGTTCTTTTGCCGTATCCAGAATAAGTTCAGTCTATTCAAATGTCATCATAATTAATATTTTATTTTTTAATATAATTAAAAATCTTTTTGCTGAGATACCACATTTTTCAGCAACTTTAATTTATTTGGTCTACTTTCAAATTTCTTAACTACTAATAAGTTTGAATATTTCCTTAAACATTTTAGTACACTGATGCGCTGACAAAGAAGTACATTACGAACATCTTTCCTATAGCAATTTCACAAGCTTAAGTAATTTTTGATGCAATATTCTATCATTTTACATCACTATATGTTAATGTGTATCAATACAACATATCCAAACGAGCCGGTGACAAAAGTATAAAATAGAAACGAAAAAAAATTCAAACTTTGTTGGAGATTTTCCCGAAAAATTCGACTTACAGAAGTACGGGCCAATATTTTTGTTCGAGTTAGGGAGAAATTCGAGTTATGGAAGTTCGAGTTAGGGAGACAGAATTGTATGAAATTTGCTCAGTAAACGCTATTGCCACTCGATTTTGTTCGAGTTAGAGAAAATTCGAGTTAGGGAAGTTCGAGTTAGGGAAGTTCGACTGTATAAAATATCAACATAACACAAAAAAATTGATTTTAAAAACAAAAAAAATTTGTCCGTGTCAGGATTTGAACCCGCGACCCCCTGTCACAACTGACAATGTAAGCAAAAGACTAGGCGTCTTTACACGTTGCGCCACAGTCGCTCTTTGAAATCTATTGTCCAGTAATAGATTTCATTGTTACTGGACTGTAAGTCAAAAGTAATTAATTGTATTCATTGATTGTTGTTGTTGCTGCTAAAGTATGGCAAATAAAGGAGAATTTAGTTGTTCAATATCTTCTCTGTTTATTATCCGATCGCGATGAAATTTTCAGCAAACATGGAAAGTAACAATATCTTCGTCTATGCTTAATAAGGAATGTCTATCTTTAAAATTGTCCTTATAATTAAGATTTTCTAATTTGTGGGCGTTTAAGGGGGCGTGGCCAAAATCTAAAACAAACTCGATCTGCTTACAATATAGACGCACCTACATACCAAGTTTGAAGTCCCTAGCTTTTATAGTCTCTGAGATCTAGGCGCTCTTACAGACGGACAGACGGACAGACGGACATGGCTATATCAACTCGGCTGTTGATGCTGATCAAGAATATATATACTTTATGGGGTCTGCCACGCCTCCTTCTGCCTGTTACGCACATTTTTTTTGTGACAAAGTTAATAGACCCCTATACTTTTTTAAAGTACGGGGTCTAAAAAGTGTGAAAACTGCGTGCAATGTAAACACATATATGTATTTAGTCAATTTTTTTCAGGCACTTTTTTGCACTGTTTTGTTAACAAGTTTTATGTGGTCAGCCGCAGTGACAATTAGGCCTGACATTATGTGCTTAAAACAACACGAAATTACAACAATTTTGACACTAATAGAGTATACAGCATGTTGCGACATTGTTGCTGTTTTAGGTAAAAAAAAACCATGACAATTTCCAATGATGACAACGAGCTAAAAAGTTCAATGCATCATTTTTATTTGCTACGAATGTTTTGAGTTTTTTTTTAGTATTCTTTAGTATGAGCTATAAGTAAAGCTTAAAGTCAAATGAAATAAAAAAAAATATTTTTTTGTATTAAAATCTAATTTTAAGCATTTTTCAGAAAAAAATATAAAAAATCTGAATCAGGAAAGACACAAAAATGTTTAAATGCTTAAATTCCCCGATGGGACAGTCGCTTATCCTTATTAAAGAAATGTTGTTCTCCATTATTAAAAGTAAACAATTGCAAGAAAGCTGTTTGACAAAAAAAAGTAGATTTGGTTATAACATTTTTGAATTTTGTAAATAAACATGTAGTTGAAATTATGAGCTATAAATCCTTTTAATATAATATTTATGTCGTAATAACAAAATTTTTACTCAGATTTATTTATAATATCGTAAATATTATAAGTTTTATGAAAAAAATAATAAAATAAGAGTTATTTCCTAAAATGTATAAAAAAATTGAAAAAAATAAGTTTATTTTAATTTTATTAAAAAATGTAAAATAAGAGTTAAAAATAGTTTTAAAAATAAAAATTGGAAATGAAAATGTATTCAGCTCCTGGAGAGCCCTTCCAAAAATGTTTTTTCTTAATGTTCCTGAAATTTTTTATACAGGCATGCCACAAAAAACCAGAGCTCGCAAATAACAGTTAACACTTTCAGTGTGTCGGAAAATAACAGTTATTAGCTGACAGAATGATAAAAGGGATAAAAACAAAACATTAATTTCTGTTTTTTTCTCAGTAGGCTTATCAGTCAAGAAATAACATTTAATTTTGTTTCCTTATCGTTGTGTTACTCAAAAACTGTTTCGTCTGGAAAAAAAATCGAAAGTGCCTTCTGAAAATTTAAACGTTTTTTTTTTTGCTACAATTTTGCGTAAAATGGGTCGTGTAAAAAACATAGTTCATTCTTTTTTTAACTATGATAGCAAATTAAATATCACAAGGCTCGGTTGAAAGATCCTTTTCTGCGCTTAATTTTATCCTAACCGATAAACGTAGGTCTCTAAGTGCGGAAAATATTAATTCACTTTTAATTGTACGGCTTAATTCTAAATAACAATTTTTAATGTAAATAAAAATAGTTACCAAAAAAAATTATCTTGTTCTGTGGGTGTATTGCTTTTTCGGGAGTTTGTGTCGATTTTTGCGCACCTAAAACAAAAACAAATTGAAAAGACACCTTTGACTAACACTTTTGTGTTTTGCTCATTTGCTAACAGTTATTCCGGGAGCACTAGCTAAAAAGTCTTTTTTTAACTGTTATTAGTATACAGAAAAAATTTATTTTCTAAATGGAAAATACTGAGCAGAGAGCACAAACGAAAAGAAGTAAGTGTTTCTCTCAGTGAGAAATCTTCTGGGTTTTACTTTTTTTCTGTTTTTTCAGTGAACAGATCGAAAAAGAAATAAGTGTTAACTGTTATTTGCGAGCTCTGCAAAAAACACTAGTGAAAGTGATTTCAGAAAAAAGCAATTCCACTTCGAAAATTTCTCCGTGCCACAGAAATTCGTGTGATTTAGGTTTTTTAGCATGTTCATCAACCTTTTCGTACTAGGCTGCTAGGGTTGGCCCCTTCTCAGATTAAATTTCCCAAGGGTTTGTTTAGCAACTGTTTTAAGTTTACCATTGCAGAATATACAATTTTTATTTTATTTCCTATTTAATTTACATTATTCAATTTATTTATATAATAATTGATTTTGCATAGCTTAAAAAAATTTAAAAGTTATTGGCGCGGCAAACAAAAAAAGTTACTCGACAACTCTAAATTCAAAAATTCTGACAAAAAATGTGACATTATTCTCATGGCATCGGATGCCAGTGATGATTTTGATGATTTCGTTTCACCAAAAATTGTGCAGGTGATTGAGACTGTGGCACGGAGAAATGAAATTGACGTGAAACTCAAGTGAAAGAGATTTATGTGGCATGCCTGATAGTATTCGATTTTTTTCGACTGGTAACGCTTTTTTGCGATCCCTGGTTTTCTTGAATAGTTGAGTGCCTTAATTAGCTTGTGCCAGGGCTGATTTCATTTAGAATTAATTTTTTCAAATTTATTTATTAAGAATGAAACAAAAAGAGCAAATCGTTTGTTGTGGTGTCACAAATGTGCACATAACCGACGGCTTGACGAATCTGCAAGGCAAATATTTATAGATCAACACATTCCCCGACGCACACACACCCACACACCCTTTCGCACACTCATATAGAGAAATAGATAAAGATGGAGACAAAAGGAGCCTTCAGGAGCTGCCAAGAGCGACACGCACTTGACTTTCGAAACTCACTTGAAGTCCTGTTGAGAGTTGAGAGTTGAGTTTTTCGCTGTCAGTCTCTCTGTCTCTCAGTCTCTCTGTCTCTTTATCTTTTTGCCTGTTTGTTTGTTTGTTTGTTTGGCAAAAGTTTTGCTGACTGCAAGCTGTTGTTGTCTGTGCCACAGTTTTGAGTGCAACATGATGTTGCACATTTCGTGCTGCCTCCGCATTGAGTCTAAAGTAAAGTTGTTTTCATTAGATTTTCCGAGCTGCCACGCGCTGTGCATAGTGTTTAATCGTGTCTCTTAAAGCGGCGTAAAAATAGCAGCCCCAGGTGCAACAGCATCAGCAAAAGCAGCAGTGGCACGTTGCTCGTTGCAGCTTACTGGTTGCAGGTTGCACTTAAAGCAAGATTGCCCGCGGCACACGTTAAATGAGCAAAATGCATTTCAGGCGGAAGGCAGCTCCCCTTCTATTCCTCTTCCCCTCTCCACCCCCCTTGGCTTACAAGTTTGGGTCTGTCAACACATCTTCGGTTAGGCCACAGCGTCGCACCGTTGCAAGCTAAGCCCCGTGACCCCGTGACCACCGCGCGCCCCTCTCTGACCCCAAATTGTCTAGCCATCCGGCGCAACATACGAGTACAACATGCACTCATTCATTCACTTCATTTACCGAGTTACGCAGACACACTCACACGAATGCCAATGTGAATGTGAATGCGATTGTGAATGTGAATACGAGTTGTGGGCTGGCCCCTGTTGATGACATCAATTTGCGTAAATTGTGCTAGGAAAACGTTTGCCGGAAACTGGCAGACTAATGGAGCGGAAGTTTTTCCAAAGCATTTCAAATGACTGGCATACGCCCCCCACCCCCCCTAAGCCAAAGTTCCTCCCAGCTCTGCCAGCTCCCATAACCCCTTGGTATCCAGATATTCCAGGCAGTCCAAAACAGACAGACAGACAGTCAGTCAGTCAGTCAGTTGGCCATTTTCAAGCGCATTCAAACAGCATGCAGATGAGTTGCACTTCATTCGTTTTGTTTCATTTGCAGTTGTCGTTCTTGTTGTTGTTCTGTCTGTCTGTCTGTCTGGCAAACTGTTATTTAGCAGCGCTGCTAATGAAGCTGCTGTTGCCAGCAATTAAACATTACGTATACGCAGTGTTGTTCAGCTCAAATTTAATACAATTGTCTACACAGAAAAAAAAATTCAATCTGAAATTCAAGCTAAAAAATATTAATTTAATCATGTATTTTTATACCCTGCGGGTATATTAAGTTTGATAAAAAGTATGTAACAGGGAGAAGGAAGGATGTCTGACCCCATAAAGAATATATA
>JBAMBJ010002228.1:0-26971 GCA_037043495.1 Drosophila recens | reverse complement strand
GTTTTAGCCTTGAGGTAATGTTTGGAATGTAACAAAGACATATTGGGGTAGAATGGGTAAAACAATAGTCAAGCTAAACGATTTTATTCAAAGTTTTTTCCATAAATTTGAGGTCGTTTGTGGAATTTGACCTATGTAATTATCTTTAGTTTCATTAAATACAGACTTTATTTGTTAATTCCTAATCACATTTAAGTTTTAAAACAATTTTTTAGTTCGCAATCGTAATCCACTGTATGTGGTTTTTAATTTTCAATTCCAATATCAAGAATATTTATGAGAATATTTGAACATTATACTTAAAAGGGATATACATTTTTCAGTGTTGAGTACAGTCACCTCTATCAGAATTTATACCCAAAGAATCTATGACATTCTTTGAACCAACCATCAATTGTCAAAGCTACTCAAATTAATTTCATTTTGATTTAAATAAAAGTACTCGAAGAAATTACGATAATGGCTTCCGCGGATGGGGTTATGTTAAATGTTGAATTACAGAAATTACATAAATTATATAATTTAATTTATATTTACGAGCCAACATTGAATCAATTCCCGCCCTTTGCATATGTGAGGCTATAAAAAATAGCTGGATGGAAAGTATCGTAAACATTTCCTCTATAGATTACACGCCCAGACAACGCGGCGTCCTTCTTCTCTTTTCTCTACTCCTACTCCCTTTTCTTCTTGGTACTCCCTTCTATTCAAATTTTTGGGCTTTATCTATTTTATGGCCAACTGTGTGAGAAAAGTCTGGTAGCCAGTTTTTATATACTTTGATTTCGATGCTGCTGTTGCCTTTAGTTTTACTGTCGCGCATCTTTTACGACCTGCTGACGATAAGAGAGGATTGATAAGACCAGTCTCCGGTTCTTTACCATTGCCATACGTGGAAAAAACGCAAATTTTTTAATGCGCCATTTGCATTGGCACATAAAATCCCAGCTGGGGGAGCATGCAAAGTAAAAGGGGGCGGGACTTTGGTGGCGACAACAACTCGATTCACATAAAAGACAATTTGAGGCGCCGCCATGTGTTGCATATTTCATGGCGTTTTAACTCAAAATGCATAAAATGGCCAAAACTATGACACAACTCACTCACTCGAGTTATTTTGGATGAGTTTCAAACGTTTAAGTGGCCATAAAAAATATAAGATCGAAACAACTTGCAATTTAAATGGAAAACTGAAAATCCTCTTTATAACTATTACCTTTAAGAAATCCCTGAGCATACTTAACATAAATAACATAATAAATAAATAAACTGTTAACTATTCAATTGATTCAATACATGTAAGTTCAATTGTCATTGTAATTGTAATCATGATCTATGATAGTATTTAAGCTTAACTTAAGTACTATTGTAAACACTTGTTGTGACTAGCGCCCTAATTAAAAAGCTTGCAACATGCTTGTCGCACTGGGAAGAAAGTACAAAATAAATTAAAATTAAAATATTTATATTTTTTCAGCAGTAAAAGAAATACTTATAATAATACCAATACTTATTGATCTTTACAAGAAATTTTTGATAATAAAATAAATAAAAAATATTTAAATTATAGTAAAAACATAAATTCTTTTGCAATTTCTACCATTTTATGCTGATTTTACTATGTCATTTATCATCTGGGCCACATAATAAATTAAGCCTGCACTTGCACCTACTTATAATCAACTCTAATTGCCACACATTCCCATGCAACATGTGCCCGGTGCAACCGCAGCATGACTCATTCCCTCATTCCACACGCGAAGCGACTCGTTGTGGACACTCACACCACTTGACTACTGCCCCATGAGGAAAATATTAGTGCAACTAAGACGATAGACAAATAATGACATAAGCAAACACACACACACACACACACAAAAAGAACGAGAAAAACAATTTGAGACATGTCGCTGCATGTCGTTGCATGTCCGTCTGCCTACCACGCACCTACCGAAGCGAGGCAAAAAATCAAAGATCTCAACGACCTGCAGATAGCCTTTATCTATCCATAAAATCTATGGAAAAACTATAGAAAGGGGCGAAAATTACTCAAATAAAAAAAACAGGCATAAAGCACTGACATGTTTGTACAAGACACACACACACACACACACACACACACACTCTCGCACACACACAGAAATCATCATTGGGCAAACAAAAAGAACAATCAAATAAATTAAACAAAGGCCAAGAGTCCGAAAATGAAGAAGGTCCACATCTGTTTTGGGTATAACAATCTTATCGGCATATCGTCGTGTATCTTTTTTTTGCGTTGAGTGTGTGTTGAGGTAACCGTTCCGTTCCGTCCCATCCAGTACCAGTCTACAGTCTACAGTCTACCGTCTACAGTCTACAGTGAACAGTCCCCATCCCAATTCCAATCCGAATCCGAGCAGTTATGCACATGTTGTGCCCAAAGACAAGACGAGACGAAACCCCACACAGCAAACAGTCGTTAAACAACATTAAATGGGTCTCGTTTTTGGTATGCCCCTCCCCTGCTCCCTCTGCCCCTCTCCCCTTCCCGACAACATCTCACTGCCAAGTGCAATACATGGATGAGTCATCGGTCGTTTGGTCGGTTGGCCGCTTGGTTGATTCTCTGCGTTTGCCTGGGAAACGGCAAAGCTTCCGCGATCGTTTCGTAGACCGAGCGACGAGCCGACGAACCGACTGACGATTGACGATCGTCTGCCTAAGCAGCGACTCAATGACAGGCGTTACAAAATGCGGCAAGTTAATGACCCATGTGCAACGGATCACCCAGCAATTGTCTTTGTTTCGCTGCTTTCTAAATGGAAAACAAATAAAAATATCAGATAGTGGACGATGGGATGGGAAGGGGAAATATGCCAGGGCCACCAGTAGAGGAGCTCATAAAAAATTAAAACAAATTACACGAAATATTTGAAGAAGGGCAACGAAAGAGATGATTAAACAAATCGACAGATAAGCAGGGCGAAACTGGGACTGAGCATGTCTCTGAATAACAGAAGGGAGGAGGTGACAAAGCGCAGATTAATCCGGCGAGAACTTAATGAAATGGGAATTTGGTAAGACTGAAAGGAAAAAAGATAAATATGCATACAGTGCTCCTGCAAAAAATCAATCAAATAGTGAAGAACTTCTGACAGAAAGAGAGAACAAATACAATTAAATAGATTGATCGATTGAGACAGAGAAATAATTAGCGAGGGAGTGGGAATAATAAGGTGAATGAAAGTTAAAAAGTTAGTCGAGGTGTTAAAAAGCTAGGAAACGAAATTGACCACTTAAAATGATTGTTAGAATAGATTCCTTCTAACTGGAAAGGTAGAAAGAGAGAGCAATTGATTATAAATGAAATAATTGATTAGAGAACTTCCAAATTTAAACAAAATGGAACGAGCCATTGACGACTTAATGAAATAAATAAATGAGATTATAATAAGAAATCACTAATTAATAAATAAGAAGGAAGCTTAGTTGGAATGATAGAACAGGACAACTACTGAAATAATCACCACATAAAATAACCCTTGTGTAGAAAGAACTTCAGTTAGAAAGAGAAAGAATTTAAGATGTAAGTAAGTTGAAAATAAGTTAAGTAATGAACCCGATGAAGCTCAATGAAATTATAAGAAAATACAACTACACTATATCGCGATCGTTTCTACACAGAGCGTAGAAGATTAATAAACCAGAAGGTTAACAACGTGGAAAAGAGAGCAAAAATTGCGAAGAACGCTTTCGCAACTCAATGAAATTGAGAGGAAGAAAGTTACTTAGCAAGAGAGGCAACAATCTGATTCAATATTACGCAAGTCGCGCGACTTGCGGACATTACTCATTAGCATATGAGAATTACGGGTTTTGAGGCCGACGCCGGCAGCTTCGGCTTAAACTGAATAACAATGACAACACAAAGACACGTCAGAAAACCAGAAGAAATATCTTAAAATTAGCTGCATTGAGACTCACTCATTGCTGGAAGCTTAAAGACATCATAAAAGTAAAAAATGGAGCTCTCTGGTTAATCAAACCGATTGACATACTTTAAGTGGAACACGCGTCAGATTTGTGATCATGTGGGTCATTTGACATGCAGATTGAAAACTCAATTAAAAGCTAATTTGACAAATTCACTTTCAATAACCCCAAAAAGCTACGCGTAAACTATCAAATTGAATTGAAACTTTATGATTTCAGCAATCAGTAAACAAATTGCATTTCCATGCAATTAGCTATGCAAATTGATAGCGACAACAATGGTATATGGTATATGGGTTCTCGAACAACCCCAGATGAGTTGACATTGGCTTCAGAATTTAAATAAAAATTGCAATAATTACCCGCATGCCCTGAAAGAAAGTTGATCGAAAAGATCTCTCAAGAAAACAACATCATGTAATCCTTTAAGAAAACAAGGAACCCCGTGAGATTTCAATCTGATGAGAGCCCCTCTTACGCTTCATTAAACAGATCAATTCCCTTATCTTAAGGAATATCAATCTAGAAGAATCTAGAAAAGGCCAATTCACTAATTTTTCCAATTATGGATTGCTAATGCGTAAATTACCGTCGGCAAGCCAGAGTTCGAGTATATTTTCAAGGGCTCGGCAATGATTTGAACATAATCTTAAAACCTAAACGTGACTCCACCCAGAAATGCTGATTCATAAAATAACCGCCACGGTAAGGTAGCCCATTAAATAAGGTCTCGGACAAAACTCCGCCCCACAAATACAAAAACTCGAGTAGCCCAAAAAAAAAAAGAAAAAAGAAGGAAGAAACACACAAAAACCCAAGCTGTGTTGAGTCGTTCATTGGGCTCATTGGGCCAAAGCGAAAGAGAAAATGTTGTTGCGGCTTCTTTCTGCTACAAAATGTTGCCGGCGTTTGGGAAATATAAGCCACGCCTTTTGGATTTATGTTGCCGTCGCGAACCCGGAAAACCAAGAAGGAAAAAAAAACTATGCAGCGACTTTGTCGGATGTGCGAGTGGGAAAGAAAATGCTCAGAGCACAGCAGCGAGTAGTTCTTGCAACAATAGACCTAGAGCAGAGCAACCCCTAAGTGGAAGTTGTGTAACTGTCGGTCCGACCGACAAACCGACCGAAAGATACTTGAGACACCACAGCGCTCTAAGGTTGG
Source organism: Drosophila recens (assembly GCA_037043495.1). NCBI lineage: Eukaryota > Metazoa > Arthropoda > Insecta > Diptera > Drosophilidae > Drosophila > Drosophila recens. The sequence goes on along the minus strand of JBAMBJ010002228.1, from coordinate 21,835 downwards.
CAGACAGTTTGGGATTGTGTGCGTGGGTCAGAGCCAAGTGACGACATTGTGGGTGGAGTCTTGAGTCCTGGAGTTGGCCAGTTAATTTCGAATATAGATGACTTACCACCTTTTAGTTTCAGGCAACAGGAATGATTTCATCGAACTTGTAAGGAAAAGAACAGTTTTAAACAATTTCACAACTTTCAGTTGTAGAAATAAATCATGATCCATAAGGAAATCTCCGACTAATTAGAAATTTAATTCAAGATAGAAATAGTCATCATTTGTTCCTTTTATAATATTTTTAATATAATATATGTAGGTTAATCCCTATGTGTAATTGATGAATGAATGCTGAGAAATACGATTCTTCGATTCTGATGCAATAAAAAGAAACCTGAATGAAATAATTACACACTTAGCCAGTCAATGTACTAAACGTGTCATTTCAGCGAAAGTAATTAATATGAAACATATATTTCGGGAATATTTCGAAATATATCGTGTTCGTTTAGTAACGATATCATTTTCGACTCGTTCCGCTCAATGGGTAGAAAAATGCATGCGAATTATGAACACAAAAAGATGATCTATAGCCAGAGACTAAGTGGACGAGCCCATTGTTGGTAAAAATTATATAGACTTATATTATTCATGTATAGCGCATTTATGACAGACATCCATTACTTAAAGCTTCTAGTCGGAAGCATTGGGAAAACACTTGTTAAACAGTCGTAAATGGGCTTATAAAGAAATGGCTGAAAGGCTCGTCAGATAAAATAAAACTGAGAATACTCGTATTTAAAAACTGAGAACTTGATATATCTTTTTGAAGTATAGTATGCACGTTTTTTATATGAACTTATAATTATTGTTTCTGAGGTCGGCAATTTGCCCACTTGCCCATATTTCAAGCTGACTTTCTGCTCTCTTTCTCCTTACAGATGTTGACGCTGGCAGCATTTGTCATGCAACGAAGATTTAATACAATTAATATGCTAACTGTACTTCTCGCCATATACGGTTACAACAAAGGCGCGACTGCGACGCCTTACAACACACACAGACACACACACACACACACACCCCCACACACACATACGCACACTTGGCAACAGGCGCAAGGTGGCAGCCACTGGGCGCTCTCGCCGCCTGGCAACAACAATACAATTTTTTTGGTGGCTTTTCAGCAGCCACACAAAAAAAATACGAATGAGACGATGTCAACAAAAATACCAAAACAAAAAACTGTAGCAGGCGAGCGCCAACGACGAGAGCAGCAGCAATTGAGGCCTACGAGCACAGGGAGAGCGAGACAGCATACAGAGAGAGAGAGCGCACGCTGAGAGAGAGCACGCGGCAGAGAGAGAGCGAGCAACTTGTGCGAGAGCGGCGGACGTATAAAAGCGCGCACGTTTCGCTCACCCGCAGACAGTTCGAAGTGAGCCAACGAAGCGTGCGGACGTGCGCAGCGAACAAAGCAAAGCAGAGCAGAGCAGACAGCAGCAGCAGCAACAACAGCGAAGCAGAACAAAGTGAACGAACCTGACGCATTTTTGACGTGTGCGTAAACGGCGACAGCAACAGCGACAGCAGCAACAGTAATAACAACAACAAAGAATTTGTGTAGTTAATTTATTCATTGTGTGCGTCGTGCGAATCTGCAAAGAGAAAGTCTTGAGTCATCTGCAGAAGAAAGACGGAAATTATTAATTACAAACAATTGTGCAATTGGAAACAAAGGAACAAGTTTCCGTTGATAGCATCAAACACAACAACAACAACAACAGCAACAACTACAAATTCATCACATCGATCTACAATGGCCGTGGCCTTCTATATTCCCGATCAGGCGACGCTGCTGCGCAAGGCGCGCGAGCAGGAGCAGCAATTGTTGCGCCTACGCCACTGGCAGATGGCTACAGTGATGCTTAACACTATTCGACAGCTGATGGACTCCACGGCCAGTCAGTGCTTGCAGCGAGCAGGACGCAAGTGCGGCAAGTGGCGCAAACCATCGCAGTAAAAAACGCAGACTTGAGTAAACCACAGCAACCGCAACAACAGCAACAACTACTACTATGGCAACAACAGCAACTACAACTCCTACTACAGTCAACAGTCAGTACAAAGGAACCAACATCAAGAACAACAAGTTGCCGTCGGCACTCGGCCTTTACAATAACACTTCACCGACGGAACATGAACTGAATTTCCACTCATTTTCCTTAAGTCATTTTCCAAAAAGCAAACTAAAAAATTACTGCAGCCCCTCTTAAGTTTACTCATCAAAGCGATTGTGATAATGGTTTTGTTTCTATACAGCAACAACAACAACATCGATAACTACAAGAATATATAGTTTAAAATTGATTTAACAAATAGTTTTCGATTTAGCAATATTTGATTTTAAAATATTTTTAATCTCACTATCGAAAAACTTTATATATTAGTTTGTAAGTTTTTGTAAGCGATAAACATTTTGTAAAAGCTGTCGAAGAGATTATACAGAATCCAGAAAAATATTTATAGGGTTTGCTAAAAATTGCATCAATTTTTTGTCAAACAAAAATTTAAAAATAATAAAAAGCAAAACGAAAAAATAAACAAAACAATCTCATTTCTTTGCGTACATTTTTCAGATCAATTTTAGAGTCATAAAATGCATTTATCAATATCGGAAATAAATTCATCATTGAAAATCGGAAGATGAATAAATCAAATAGATATATGTATAGGCATATGAATATATCTTGGCATTGTTCAACTGACACAATACATTTTAATCTTCGGAAACAAAGAAAATTACTTGATGCATGACGATTTGCCAAGTGCCGACGGATTTCAATCACTTTGAATTTGTGCCGACTCAGACAACAGCCGACGGCGCAATGAGTTGTTTGTTAAGAATCTACAGATGTTTTTGAAGAATTAAGACATCTCTTAAGCATTTTTGTTTCATGCCTATACACTAATAATTATATTAGATGAGATTTTAAGCGTTTAATTATAATATAAAATGTCAATACGAAATTATATTCGGTTGGAGAAAAAACATAATATCCGAACATTTTCGTAAATGTTTGACTTTGCTATCAAACTTTTTTGATTTAGCAATTTATTTATATTTAATAATTTTCTTTATTTCAATTCCTAGTGCTACAAGCTAACTCTTATTATTTAAGACAGAAGTCATTATTATAAACATCAATTTTAATATAATATTAAGATTAAACAATTCACAATAAAAAAAAAAAATTGTAATAAATTACCATATTCAATTTTAGCTTTAGTTTAAAATTTAATTTTAATTTACAACGTGATTTTTTTATTTCAATAATCCAGAGTGATATGATAAAGTAATCTAGAGTGAAGTGATAAACTATATTATTACTAATATTCCAGGGTGCCACAGAAATCGTTTTCGCTTGAATTTCACCTATATTTGTATGAAATTTTAATGAAATTCAAGCGAAAGCGATTTCTGTGGCACCCCCGATTATTATTGTTTTAATATAATTTTTGTTTTTTTTTTTCAATTTTTATATTTTATTTTTTACTTTTTGTAATTATATTTTATATATCTCTCAAAAATTGTTTAAGTTCATTTACAATATTTGTGAAAATAATATTTCTTAAAAACAAAGCAGAATCAAGAATAAACTACAGTTTTGTACAGATTAATAGAGAAACTAGAAGCTTATAACATTATCCAACCAATCTTGCGCGTTTAAAGACATCTAAGAAATAGTTATGAACATGTTTCCCAATATATTTGATAACCCTTTAAAATAAATAGAGCAAAAGACGCATTTCATATTTCGAAACCTTGAAAAGCTTTCACTCGAGATATTGAAATCTTGATAAACTAAACCCTGTTATCTTAAAATATCAACTTGTTGCTGGCACTTCACAATAAACAGTCATCCCAACCAAAAAGAATAGCGACAGTCTGGCCAAATTAACCAAAAGTAGTTTTAAAGCGTCAAACTGAAAGTAGCAAATTCAATTATGCAAAAATCTAGAAACATTTTGAGATTCACACTTGGCTGCTGTTGCTCTTGCAGCCCCCAGTTGATAATGTCAAAAAATGAGGTGCTAACAAAACAATTTGCATTCTTAAGTTAATTTTTGCAAAGTGCAGCGAGCGAGAGAAACCTTATGGAAAATCAACGCTGGCAATTCCAAGGGGGCTCATCATAAGCGCCATTTGCTCTCAGGGCCCGAGTTTCCCTTTCTCCTCCGCTTCGGGTTCCGAGTGGAATCAGCCGCCGTCGTTTAATTAAACTTTTGCACTTATGCAGCTGCAATCAGACGCACTGCATCCTGCTGCATGTGCTCGTATCCTGTGCAGGACTGCGTCCTGTGTGTTCAATTCATTTTGATTGGCAAACATTTTTGGCGAAAAACTTAATAAAAAGTTTCTGCGCTCGGGAAAAAATCAAAAATTTCACTTTACCAAACAAAACTAATTAACGTTCAACAGATAAAAGTTGGCTAAATGCACCAGAGCGGTTTGTGGGAGCACCCAGGAGGTAGGAGGTCGGCGGGGGCGTGGCATATGAAAAATAATTGAGACAAGTTTATGATTATGTTTTCTCTCCGCTCGACAACTTGTTGGGCCAAACGCAATAATAAAAACTTTTGTCCCGCGTCGAGCGATTTGTAAGTAAAAGCTGTAAAAATCACAGACAGAAAACAGTTAATACTCCCGCCAAAGCACTGGGAACAGAGCCAAAGAACTTGTTGCCAAACTTTTAGAGCTGTTAATTAGTTCACAAAGCGTTTCTAATGTGACTCCCAAGTTAAGCGAACTCGCATCAAAATAAACTCCGCGCTTGGTTTATTGATATAAATTTCCAAGCTGCCGACAGAATCTTTAAATTTTTATCTTTCTCGATTCCTCGCATAATTCTCTGTCATTTCGACCAATTTCGTGTCTTGGCCTAAACGAATTATTCGATTAAATAGCTAGAATTGGCGCAGCCGAAGGGAGAACCTGGACATTCATGCAAAATAAAGCAAAAAATTCGTAAAGACCCAAAAACGACCCAAAACGAACAACAAAACAGAAGTCCCAAAAGAGCAGATTCTGCACAAGAAATAGGAAAAAAGTGAACATAGTTGACTAGCAGATACTCTACAAGTGACATTTATTCTGGCTATCGAATTTGATTACTATTTTAACCCAGTTGGGTGACATTTATTTCTAGCAGAAATATTTATCTGGAATGTTCCATTATGATCTTTAAGCTAATGAAAACGAATTAAAGTCTTCTTTAAAATATTTACTTTACTTTTGTAGAGTAGTTGAAAGCGACCATTGCCATTTTATTGTCCTGCCTTGCCCTTTTTTTTCTGGTTTTTGCCAAGAATTAAATTAAATCAAATCAGTCAAGAACTAATGGAAAGATAATGACATTAGCTGAGCTGTTCAGCGACGCAGAAATGTTTTTACACGAGTTATGAGTTGTGTCCTAAGTGAAGGATCAGCAAGGACACGACTGAATGTTTGGGTGTTGACTTAGTCAGTTGGAAAAAATGCTCCCTTTCTGCACAGTCTTTGTTGTAAGTATTATGACAGTTGTGCAAAGAATAATTTAAGAGCAAATCTGATTAGTTAAGTTAATATTTAAGTTAAAGAAATTGTTGGGTTTTATATGGATAGTAGACACACATATCTCTTGTGAACATAAGAGGAGACTTTCACGCAATAAAAACATTAGCATACTTGACTTAATTTGACTTATTAAAATTGATGAAGATTTGCCATTTAAAATGTTGCTCTGAAACGCCCGAAAGTAATCAAAAAAAACCCTCAAATAAAAAAAAAATCGACTAACAAGCATCATTTATAAGCCGCGACAAGCAGTTTCTAAGCGAAACATTTAAAAATGCTTTTTGATTGATGATCTGACAGGCTAGTCAAAAAGTCTGGCCCAAAAAAAAACTAGAAAGGACACGCACACTTCGGCGACAATGGCAAACCGAAATGGAGGCAGGAAAACGGAAATGGAAAAAATGGGAAGAAAAATACATTAATTATTGAAATGTCATTAAAAGCATAACGAAGAAACGGAGCTGACAACTCGCAGATTCGCATGAATATTTAACAGCAATAACAACAAATAGGCAAGTCAGAAGAGCCCATTCGAATTATGACAAGAGGAATACGATGCGTGACCGCATACATATAAGTATGCCAGGATATTGATAGACCTAAGCCAAAATGACGCATTGCCAAGGGAAGGATGGAAGCGGTAAGGGGGGAAGTTACTTTGAGGTGCGCAAATCACGCAAGTTAGCCCAGAAAGATGTTGATGGAACCCATCAGTCCATCAGCTCAGATCCAGTCCAAGTGGGTTGTTCAGTTCGCCCCATTCTTGATTAAGAGCATATTAATTGGGGGGTGGAAAACGAGAAAAACCCCTGAAAAATCGGAAGCCCGATGCCATTCATCATCTGTTCTGGCAGCGTTAAATGAGCACACGCAGCCAAGTTGAGCATTTAATTATCATGATACTACCACATCGTATCATATCACAGATAATAGTCCTTAAAGGCATTAAAGTCATTAAGTGTCAAGTTCTCAACTGGACAAATCGCATACACCAAAGTGAATTATGGCAAACTTGCAAATATTTATGCGTTAATTTCACAATAGAAACAAAGACATCCACACCCCCAAAAAGGAAATGAAAACAAATAAAAAGAATTAGAAAAATTGCAATGGATAGTGAATGACTACGAGATACCCTCTGGGATATACGAGCATATAAGATATTCACTTTGAAAACTATTACTTTATTGATACATATTTATAAAAGCTTCTATTAAAATCTATCTTTTAAAGAGCAGATAAGGGAAGTATTAAGAATTTAGAATTGATATGCTTATGGCATATCGGAATATTCAAACCTAATAACATACAAATAAAAAAGAAAGGCGAACTTATTTAATCAAAAGTACTAGGTTTACTTGACTGTTGGGTTCGTATAATAGGAGATTGTACCTGATTTAGGAACACCTTTTTCTGAGTTTTTTAAATTATTTTAAATTGCAATAAATGTTGGATCAGTTAAGAATTTTTTTTACCACGAAGTCATACCTATTTTATAAATATTTACTTTCAAATTTGTATATATTTCAACTTCTTTCTTGTGGACTGCTATTAGATGACGTAAATAAATTCAAATGCCCCTCAACTAGAACCCAGGGTATCTCTGCGTAAATGAGCAATCGCCGCCTGTCGGCCGTCGACCGTTATGAGGTGTCACATAAAAGAGATTCAAATTTGCAACAACTGACGTCAAACATGATCCGCGTCTGTCGGAAGGACAACCCGTGGAGCATCGCAGGACTTGCAAATTTTCGCACGAAACGACGTCGGCTGAAACTATAAAATAAACAAACTTCCGGGTTGCAGCGAGAGAACCAGAGGACGAAAGAACGTGGCCCGATGACATTAGGCGTTTGGCATTTGCTGCCTTGGCATCGACTGATGAGCTGTTGATTTTTGATGTGTTTGACATACGCTCGGTCGCATTGATTGCACCATAAATAATGAATTTATGCTGACAGCCAGTCATCATCAGGGCAAGGACTCTCGCCCCAAATGGTGGTGGTGGTGAGATCGTAGCAGGACCTCGGGTAGTTGCCCGACTCCCGACGCCTCTCTGTGCATCCTTTTTGCGCTGTTGTATGCCAACTAATAAAATATGTTTTTATTGCAACCAAAGTCATGCACACAACACAACACATCACACACTCACACACACACACATATCGCACACACACGTAACGTGTATAAAAATTAATGAGCCACGGAGGCGCGCGTTTCCCTTCCTGACAATGACGACAATGACAATGATCCTGGCTGACTGCGCCAAATGCGAAAAACGACGTTTGCAAATTTCACTTTTGAATACAATAATAATGCAAAAAGGTGCATTAAACATAATGTTAATAATATGCATAAATATGTCAGCTAATAAAACGATACTGTAGAAATGGCATTCAGGTAATGCTCTCAGCATTGTGGTTTGACAGGACCTTTATGACGGTGTGTTTCTCAAGGGTTTCTTGGGATTTCCTTAGCTTTGATCATCATTAATGGTTATGCTAAGCAAGCGTTGAGAATGGCGGTTTATGTAGGTGCTAATTGGATGCCATTGTAGGGTTTAAAATTTCAAGATGCTGGGAAAGTCTTATCACTTTGATTAATAATTGTTTGTCTTTTCTATCTACGTAATGTGGGTTCAATAAAATATTTCGAAGATTTCCAATTAATATAGTTCCAAAATGTTTATTGAGAATTCTACTATAGTTTTAGTAATTTCGTCTTAGCTTTCTGGGCTAACTTTTCAGGCTATGTTCTCATCAGAATTATTTTCTACGTAGACATACAATTATTTCAAACTTCTTAAAATTATGAACACATAGAAATGACTTCAACTTCATGAGACTTTCTTTTAAAGCTTTTTGCTAAATATAAAACTTGATATATTCATTCTTGCAACAATGTTTCCGTCCAGCTGTCGTCAGATATATAAACATTCAACATCTATTTTTCCCCCCTCAAAAAACAGACTTTTATGATATGAAAGCAGAGATTTTATTTTATAGATTTATATCCACAATTCGACGTCTTTTTATTGAAATAGGAAACTTTGTGCATATTGCATGCATCAAATGGCACAACAGCAACAACAACAACAATAACAAAAAGCACAAGGATAACAAACTTCTTCACTTGCAACATTTTTTTGCTGCTGGCCATTTTTATGACAAAGAATGAAATGAGATGAAATTATTGACGGAAAAAACGGAAATCGCTGGCAATAGTCAAAGGAAATAAAAGCGAAATTACTTTTGATAACGCTGCAGCAACAACAAGAACAGGAAGGACTAGAAGGACTACTACTAAAACTACACACACTCGTAAAAAAGCAAACCGAAGGAAACAGCAGGAAGTTAAGTACAAGAGGGCGTTGATTTGTCACAAGTAGAATTATGAGAGTCCAGGATGTGCCCAATGAAGCAGCTGCCAAGAGACAACAACAACAGCAACTATAGCAACAACAAGGGTAACAACAAACACTTCAATTACCGGAAAACGTGTCTGATAATACCTCGCAAGATTTTCCAGCCCCGCAAAAAAGAAAGCAGAAAAGCGGCAAAAGTAAATAAAAAGTAATTTTATTATTTTTATTTTTACGGCCAGCATTTTTTTCTAGCTTTTTCAACTGCTTTATTTTTGCTAGATGCGTGCATACCCTATAAGCAAGGGGATGTGAGGGTATATAGAGATACAAATCAATGTTGTCAACTATTTATTAACTTATTTATTAATTTCAAATGTTTTTGTATCAGTTAAACGCTTTCCTGTGTTTTTTAATTTAAACACGATTTTGTTTTTATCTATATACGAGTATATAAAACTCTTTGTCCTGACTCACTGACTGAGAATCAACGTGTAGCCCAAACGGTAAAAGATAGAAAGCTGAAATTTGCACACAACATAGATGAGATAATTTTATCGTGCAATAAGACGGCGTTTTGCGAAATTCGACCTGTAAGTGGGTCAAAATCAAGGTCAAAGGTCACAGAATTGCTTAGTATGAAAAACTTTTTTGTTTCTTAAGATATCCGAACCAAACTCACAGATTATATGTTTGTTACATTCTGACTAAATTTGGTAAAAGTCGGGTGACTATATCATATAGCTGTCATAGGAACAATCGGATGAAAATAACCTTTAGTATGAACAACTTTTTTGTTTCTTAAGATATCTCTACCAAACTCACAGATTGTATGTTTGGGACTGTTTCTTACATTCTGACCAAATTTGGTCAAAGTCGGGTTACTATATCATATAGCTGCCATAGGAACAATCGGATGAAAATAACTTTTAGTATGAAAAACTTTTTTATTTCTTAAGATATTTCAACCAAACTCACATATTCTATGTTTGGGGCTGTTTCTAACACTCTGGCCAACTTTGGTCAAAGTCGGGCTACTATATCATATAGCTGCCATAGGAACAATCTGATGCAAAGTAACCTTTAGAATCAAGAACTCTGTTGTTGTATGAGATATTCTTAGAAAACTCACACATTAACTCTTCTTGCAAAATTTTGAATTTTTCCTCAAATTTAGCTTTTTCCCGCCGAATTTAGCTTTTTCCCGCCAAACTTAGCTTTTTCCCGCCAAATCACTAAATCTGACTTTAAGCCAAAGTTCAATTGCAAGAAAGAAACATTAATACCGCGGACAGCAGAAGTTAAATATTTCCGTTTTTTTTTACAAAAAATGCTATATTATATAAATTTGTTAAATCGGACTACTAAGGACCTTCTTTAAATTAAGCGAGCGAAGCGAGCAGGGACAAACCCCCTTATATTGTACTAATTTGTTAAACCGGACAACTAAAAAAGTTCTTTTAACTTTTTGCGAGCGAAGCGAAGCGGGTTGGCGAGCGAAGCGGGTTGGCGAGCGAAGCGAGCAGTTTTAGTTTAAGCTGGACAACAAAAGACCTTCTTTTCAATTTTGCGAGCGAAGCGAGCGGGGTTTGGCGAGCGAAGCGAGCAGAGGGCGAAGCCCCCTAGTTTTCTTATATAAGTCTAGGCATTAATATTGTATTAGTTTGTGGCTTGTACTCTTTATTTTCTAAAATATTTGTATTTTCTATTCACTTTACTATTTTAAGATGTGTGTAACCTGAACTTTATCTTGAGTTTAAAGTATTTAGTATTTTATTCTAATTTTGTAAATTTCCGTAGATTGCAGCGTATCAGCTTGTCGATAATACCCCACTTTTACTCCGTATTTATTCTTATTAACGACGGCATTCAGTATTCCTTTTATGGTTTATGGTTCGGCAGCATTAATATTAATAACCAGTTCAAACATTGTTGTTGGCGCCAAGAGGAAATCGCAACAGTAAAGTGTTGACATGTTGCCACAAGGATCTACATAAGTCCTTGCACAGCGGGCGATATCCAGTACCTATTGCTAGGTGTGTTTACGAATAGTTTTAATGGGTTATTACGAACGGGAACGAGCAATGTTGCTATTGCCATTGCCATTGCCGTGTCTTCCCTTCGCTTTTCACATTTGGCAAAGAAAGGAGAAAATGTCATAAATGTCATTTGGTCGTAAAAGGCGAAATGCAATTTCTGTGCAACGCGTTCTCCTTGCCGCGCCCCCTAAGGAGCTGCACTTAAATTTATATTTTTATGCGCGCTACCGAACCCAGAACCTAAAATAAAAAAGTGTCCTTGTTGTGACTCCTCGTCGAGGGCTGCGTGTGAAATTATGATAAATGTGCATAAAATCGCATCGCATCGAGGAACCGCACGGCATTTTCTGGTCTCTGGTTTGTGTCTCTGTCTTGCACTTTGGCTGCAGTTGCATTTCGTCATTGTTTTGCGGTCGTAAAAAGTGTCCTGCGCGTCAAGGAAAATAAGGAAAATTGCAAGGCGGCACGCACAGGACAATGCAACGCCACAGAGACAGGAAAACAGCGAGAGAGACAGCTACCGAATGGCCTTTTTGATTGCATTTTCTTTTAATTAAATTAGCTTTTTTATGCGCTGCTCTGCTTTTTGTTTGTGCTCATCAAAAAATGGAAAAAACAGAGGACAATTTTGTGGGAAATGTGAACATGCTACTTAGGAGTGTCCTGCAATTTATCAGCACACAGGCAAACCGAGAATTGCAATAAATTATGTAATTTAGATTCATTAGAAGTGTGAATGATAAAAAAAAAGAAAAAAAAATAGCTTATTTTATATAAAATAGTAGCAAATAGTAAATACCCTGAAAATTAGTCGAATTCTATGACTTGAATATGATATTTACTGATTATATATTTATCTATACTTGATATACGTATCTTAAAGATAACCCCGTTAAATTGCGTTTTCAATCGTCGTAGAAGTCGCCACATAAACTAATTACAAGTCCTAGGACTCCAGATAAACACTTGAGCCTGTTCTTGGTCCCTGGTCCCGCCTGGCTGCCTGCTTACAAGTATTTTCCATTTCCGCCCAAAAGGTAAACGTGTTATAGTCCAAGACCAAGACGCAGTAGAAGCCGGAGAAATTCCTATCACAGAGACTGACCAGAGCAGTTGCGGAAATTGCAAAATTTCTGCACCGTAATAAGATGAAATTAAGTTTGCACACAAAGCAAATAACAAGACACAACCGGGCAAACATCAACGAATGTCATGAAGGAGGGAGATGAACGAGAGGGGTAGGGGTAAGAGGGGGAGGGATGGGAGGTGGCTCAAGATATGTGTAAGGCGGACGGCGGCTCAGCCACGCAGCAAATGAACCACTAATTGCGTGCCGAAATGCAATTTAGTGAACTTTGCCCCAAACCCAAAATAAACACAGCACAGATACAGATACATAAGCAAACAAGCCGTGTGTGTGTTTGCGTGTGTGTATGTGTGTGTGTGTAGCTGACCAAATGACCAAAGCCTGCTGCTTGCAACAATTAAATTGAAAATTAAGCAAAAGTCTTGAGATGTGCAAACAGACGTGGCTGCCACACAATTTACATTGATAATGCCCCAAGTTTAACATTGGCTCAACTCAGGATGAAGGCAGCAAGATAATGGGAAGGAGGATCTGTTTAATTATGCATTGGTTAAAGGCTTTAATCCTTTTCGATTTTTATGCCTAGATTTGCTGCCGCTCCCTTTTGAGTGTTGACATTGATAAATTACTTGGCATTTGTTTTTAGCGTGATTTATCGCGCCCATCTCCCTCTCCCTCTCACTCTACTTCTTCCTCGTGGTCTGTGACACATTGACACGTGTCCCTCCTTTTTGTCTGATTTTTAATTAAATGCAAACAAAAATGACCATTTGATAAGCCTTGGACCATTGCAGGGATGTGCTTCTGGATGAGTCAACTCGAGTGGCGTCTGCTCGACCATTTTCCAGGCTTTTTAACTCATATTTAAAACGCACTCTCATTTCGGTACCGGTCAACAACTGCAACCAACTGCCATGGCATTAATTTTTATAGACTTGACTGCATTCATGAAAATTCATTGCCTTTGACCCCTTACTCCCTTGCTCCTTTTGCTCGCCTCTCAGATGCAATCGAATCCCCAACAATCCCCATTGTGGTCCTTCATAGGCCGTTGCACTCTCGTGGCACAACAATTTTCAACTTAATGATGTTTCCAAATGCATTGGCAAATATGTTTTCACATATTTCGCACACAGCTTCAACGAAAAATCAAGAATAATTCGCATTCGATCCCAAGCAACGAATTTTGTTTGCTCTTTCTTCTTTTGAGAGAGAATTTACTTATGGAACATTTAATAATGTAAAAAAACTGACTAAATAATTGTATCAAAAATTTTACTATAATTGTTTAATAAGTTTTAGAAAATTTACTGCAGCAAACTGAAAATTGTGAAAGTTTTTAGTCTAACAGAATTTAATTTTTTTTCTTAAAAATCTTTTTAAAGTCTACTTGATACTTATCGTTTTGTTATCGGATAATACAGCCATTTTTTTTATGAATATTTAAGACCATTTTATAAAAGCTTATTTTTGATTCATTAAAAAATAATTAAATAGAAAGTGAGCTTGGAATCAAAGTGCTTTTCATCTAAATAATTTAAAAATTTGACTGGAAAATTCTTATAAGCTGAAGTTATAATTTCTTTAACATTTTTCATCTTCTATAGTACTTTTAAATCCACGACAAAGTTGATACACCCTTAGGTAGTGTATAAACATTGACTGGCTGTTGCGGGCACCCTTCAAAAGCTGCTTTTCCGTTCAACCATTTGCAATATGTTTATGTGTAATTTTCAAATAAAGGTTTAAATGTTTTTGGCAAACAATTGCAGCGAGCTGGCACCTCACCCACCTAGCATATAAATAGTAGAGGATGCGACTGGGTGGTTCCCATTTATTTGCAGAGTAATCGCATATTTTGTTTATGGCTTTTTGCCATATTTGCAAATGTGTTACATTGCGGTTATTTGTGCGTTCGATTTTGGTCATTGATATTGGCGGTTCAGTTAGGCTCGTTTCGGTTCGGTTCGGTTTGGATTTTGGTTTGGTTTGGTTTTGTTTCTGGTTTTGGTTGGGAACTGTCGGGTTTACTAGGTGTGCTTGTAATCAACATGGTTGCGGTTGGTCATTGCTTTTTGTTTGATTATTATTTTCCAAAGGGGAACAAGTTGTAAAATGGAATTTGTCAGTTGACCATTAACACTGATTAAATTTGAATTTAATTATTATTTTGGAATGGCAAATATGTTATTGATAGTAGGTAAATACATTTCTGTTCTACGATAATTTCAGGTATATCAGCTATAAGAATCAAGCTATTTAAAACAAGTTCCCATACCCAAAATGAGCTCGGCTAAATTACGTGCCAATCAACCACTTGGAAAATGACAATGGTCAGGACGAGGCGTCTGATAAGACAAAGCAGGCGACACGTCAAACCAGAAACCAGCAACCCGAAGGACAAACGCAGAACAAACTTATTTGTTTAACAGAGGGAGACAGTGAGACGACACACGGCTAAGACAGCAGAAGGAGTAAGACAATCCTTGTACAGTACAGTAGATACACACTCACATTGATACTGGCATACAAATTGTATCCTGGCAGAGGCTGACTGTTTGCTAATTAGCACATATTCCTTGCAGGCAAGAAAAACAAGGCAGGCGACAGTGTCAACAATTCACGTGCAAGGACAACTCCTTCCTGCGTCTCTGTCTCCGTCTTGTCTCCGTCTTGTCTTCGTCTCGGCGGATTAAATTGTTCAATTTTAAATATGCTCTGTCACTTCATTTGTATAGCAACTTTCTTTCTCTAGGATGTCGAGAAAACTTTTCCCAAGTTAAACAGAGACAGAGAGAGAAGGAGAGAAAAATCATTAACACGCCGCAAGCCAAGCCAAACGAAAGGATAACAGATTTTTCTGCTAATTTGAGACGTAGTCCTTTGTGCGTGACGACCAGACAAGCAGAGGCAGGAGCAGGAATGTGCCGAAGAAGTTGGAGTAGGAGAATCCGAGTGCTACACCGGAGACACTATCTCCCACTTGAGATCAACTTCTTGCCGTAGTCTCCCTGTCGTCCTTCTCCTGCTCCTTCGTCGTTTTGCTTGAGTGACGAAGCACAGAGATAAGCTTTTAGCCAGAAAGGATATGGGACGAAGGGAGAGAGGAGTGCGGTGTCTCAGCCAGTTCTCAAAGTTTCTCAATAAATTGCGTTTCTCGCTTGCACGTTGACAGTTTTGCTTAACGCTTCATAATCAGAAAACAAATAAGTTGCCATCTAATTGTGTGTCGTATGCTCGCAGTTCTCTCTCTCTCTCTCTCGCTGTGTATCTCCCTCTTTCAGTTGTACAATTAAAAGCCCAAGCACTAAAAGTTGTCTCAATCCTTGACACAGCTGGCAGTTCCGTTTGGCTGGCGATAACTTTTAAATATCTAGTGCAAATACGGATGAGTAGTCCTTAAGGAGGACGTTGGTCCTGTTCTTTTAACGCTTCGTCGATTGCTCACAAGACACAATTAATTGTTGAGTAATTGAAATTTTATTTATATTAGTGTCCTTTTGCGCGGATTTCCTTTCACGCTCCAGCCACAGCAACACTGCAGGCGACTGTTGTCTTTTCTCTCTTTCCCTTCCTCCCCCTCTCCTTCCCCTGTGGACTCAAGTGTGTAATTCTCGATTCTGGCTTGTAATCCAGCCTTCGGTTTAAGCTTCACTGCATCAATGCCGCGGGGCTGATTTTTTATTCAAATTTGTTTTGGCTTTTTCCCCCCAAAATCGGACATTTCCGGCAGAAAATCAATTATACGCCTTGTTGATGATTTCATTTTGAAATTTCCATAGGAAGATTGTTTCTAATACCTCAGATATATGTTTAAGAAGTAAGGCTATTTAACAGAAGTTATAATGTTTCTTATAATATTTTACATAAAATTATTTTTATTTATAAACCATTTATTTTAATAAAATTTATCATTGTAAAGGGGAAATTATTTATTCCAATTGTTTTTAAATAACTTTTGATATATTTTGAATACTTGAAATAATTTTAAGCATAAGTAAGTAAATAAATTATTTTTATATTTCCGCGAACATTAAGTCGTTCCTTCATGGATTTCTTCTAAATTGATAATCTAATTAATTTGTTCAGTGATAGATTTTACTTTTTTTTGATAGATTTTCTTTTTACATTTATAATGAAGTATAAAATCAATAAAAGCAGGATTCAAGATCCATATTATATCTTTTATACATATTATATACATTATTATTAGACGAGATTTCAGCTACTCCTGCCAGGATTCACCTACCATCATATCTGTATATACAATGCTTGGAAATGGCCACCATTTCTGGTCTTTGTTAATGCTTTTTAATTTAATTTTGCATGCCCAACCGCACAGTGCGAATAAAAAGCCAGTCCTACAATGTTGGAGCACATTCAAAAGAGATGCCACATGTGCAGGGGGAGTTGCCAGATTGGGCTGGGGCTGCAACCAAAGTGGCACTACAGTCAATAAGAATGCAATGTGGATGTCTGCCAGCCACATAACAAGCTTCGACACGGACACGAACTCGGACACATCGCAATGGACAAGGTCTCTGAACGGCTATCAGCAACACACACTCACACACACACACGCACACAACAACAACATAATTGCCGGTCATTTGCAGGAAAATGAACAACCCGAGTGAAGATCCCATGCCAAGTACGCAGTTTACCCGTTTGTCATATGCAAATCAAACAAAAATGCTTTGTCTGAGTTTGAAGGGCGGTTTGGCAACATGTCGTTGGCAACATTGTTGCAGCAACATACTAGGAAGAGATGCTGCCTTTTGTTTTTACTGCTAAACGCAGTTTTTTATGCGCCAGTAACAACATCAAATTTAAAGTAGAGATGAAAAGAGTGAGAGAGAGAAGGGAGGGGAAGTCAGATAGAGAGAGAGAGAGAGAGCATTTTGATGGTCAGGATAAACTAACTGCCCGGCCACTTGAAGGGACTCGAGAGCCGTTAGCTTTTATTGGCTGACCACGGTACCACAGACAATTACGTTTACTGAGGTCAGAGATGCAACAACAACAACAACAGAGGTCATGCTAAATGCCGTTAGTTATGTGAGCGTGTTACATGTCGTATGCGTAATGTTTGTAGCAATCTCGAGTCTGACCATTTAATTTGAAAAGTTCTTATCAAAATAAATGAAACAATGGCACGAGCACGTTTGCCACCTCCCCTCTCTCTTCATTCTCCTTTCTTCCTTCTGTCCAGAGTCCAGTTGGATTCTGTTTAATGTTGGGCCATAAAAACTGCCGCCTGTGCAAAATCTCATTAGAATAATGCACACAAAGTGTGCAGAAACAACAACTCTGAAGAGAGTGAGAGAGAGAGAGAGGTAGAGAGTGAGAGAGACAATTGTTGATTAAATTCATTTGAGTCATTTGCATATGAAATTGTCTCCGTCTGTTGCCTCGTTTTATTATGAAACCGCATTGAAAAGTCATTTCAGATGCGTCCTGGAGCACATTTTGGCCACAAGCGTAATGAAGTTGCCAAAGTCTTAAGTCGCCAAACAATAGCAAGCCAAGAGCTCTTCTTGACAATGGCAATGACTTAGGTGTTTTGGCCTGGCTTTCTGGCTGTGGCCAACAACAGGAGCACAGGATTTGGAAATGCACTTAGCTAGAAGAAGGACGAGAGTGATGTTGTTGTTATTGTTCTTTTTGGGAGCTCCTTGTTGTGATAATTTAATTGAAATGGCTACGAAAATGGCAATGCAAGAAGCTTCATTTCGATGCCGATTCCCATTCTGATTTGCAAAGTGAAAGGCTGCGAGGCGTGCTCCATGAGTTGCTCATGACTTCATGGACAATCCTTTGTGTTTGCCAAAAGTTTCGACACACTTGGCCATTGATTGCATTAGGCCAACAATGGCTCAGAGTTTTGGTCCTTACACATGAGGCTCCGAGTTTGAACTGGCAACTTGGCCAAAAGTTTTGGCAGTTGAGCCAAAGACGACGCGATGTGTCTTACAGCTTTTACCAATTTTAATTGACTTTGGGCAACAGACCGCAGCCAACTGCCGAAAAGTTGTTGCGGGCCGGGAAATGCCTCGTTTGACTTTTATTGAATTAAAATGAGGAGAAGCTGCTCCTCAACGTGTACTAATTGCTGCCGTAAGTGAGGAAGGACGTGATTATCCTGGCAAGAAAAACTCACTCGGCGCATTATGTTTGCTCAGGTTGCGTCGTCACACATCCTGCCGCAGGACTATAACAGGAAACTTTGCCAAGCTACGTACTCTAGTTTTTCCAAACAGTTTTCTTTCCCCTTTTGCTTTTTTAATACTATTTTTACATGTGCGCATTTTTGATGAACTCCTATTGGGGAGTCCTGGCTGTGTCCTGGCTGAGTCCTGTGCTTCCTTAGCAGCGCATCCATTTGCATATCGTTTACGTTTTAATGTGATTATGGCGTGTGCATATTCAATGCCTTATCCTTTCACCTTATCCTTTTTGAGTTCTTTTCTTGGCTTTGAACTTTTCGTAAGTAAATTTTTATGTTTTTCCTTGGCTGAACTTTCTTTTACTGCTGAAACTGAAAGTAGTTTGTGGTTTGCTTTTGCCACGTAAACATTAGCAATAATGAATATTTAAATGGTAGTTAATGGCTTTTACTTTGGCATTTACTTATGGCTGCTGTTGACCCGCATTCAAGACTCCGAGCAGGAGTCACACCTCGAACTCGAACTCGAACAATTTACAATAAAATGTATTTACGACAACTGCTTAAACCATTTACTTGCCGAGTGTCCTGTTTAATGCACCTTTTATTGATCAAAAAACAGGAGTTCAATAGACGACAGGACATTTCTCCCTCCCCTCCCGTTCCAAATTGACCAATGTCCACGCTTTTTTATATGTGCTTTTTCCAACTTGTTTCAGTTTTATTGTCAACTATTGACTGGCGACAGAGATGGCCGCTGTGACAGGACTATATGTCAGCGACATAATTCACAATTCGCTAGTTTTACGAGTCGCTTCCGTTCATTTGGACATTGTGCCGTAAAAAGGCAGGCGAATAAAACCCGAGAAGCTGCTGCTGAGAGGGAATATGAGAATTGTATGGAGAATTGAGACAGCGAACAGTGGCGACGACGCGCCCGCATCATCAAGTGACCATTGTCCATTGCCAGTTCTTCTTTTTTACGGTTACGGCATCAAGGGTCATCCTTTTGTGCTTAATGGCCGGGGCAGTCAGTTGACCAGAGGGTCAATTCCAAGGGGGGACGGGAGAGTTGTGGCAATTTCTCTCCTATTCGAGTGTTACGTCACTTCTGTTTTTTGCGACTATTCTCCAACGGTACAAACATAAGTTATTTATGATCCATCATTGTGCAATATTTGGTAAATCTTACAGACTTTTTTTACGGCTTTCCTTCTGCCTAAAGGCAAGTTGTTGTTCAAGTTGACGAGGGGAATAGAATAACATATGTGTGCCTCAGCCTGACACTTGGAGATTTATTTCGCTTAGCGCTGTACAAATAAAGTTATAAAGCCTGATTTGATTTCGTATTGAGCAAAGTATTTAAGTGAAATTCGCAGTCTACAATTAAATAAATAGAGTAAATTTAAGCTACTTCCTGACTGCACTAACTTCTTCCAATATTTCACCCCTTTTCTATATTTACTGTCTATATATTGGCTGCAGTTTGTGGCATTCCATATATCATTTCACGTGCCAACGGTCATGTAATTTCATTAATGTGCTCCGTATTGAACTCCAACCCATTTTATTCCATAAAAACATCAACTGTCTGTCAATGTTAGCAGCGAAATTAATGTTGCCAAGGAATAAAATACAGAAAAAACCGTACATAAAAATGCAACGCAAAAATAACATAAAAAGTCAACCAAAAAAGAGGCAATAAATTGTTGGTGCCCAAAACAAATGCCGAGAAATCGAGAAACACATCGAATCGGGGCAGCGATCCGAAAAGAATCCAATGAAAGCAACCCCGTTCGATTAACAACATAATTTCAAGAGTGTCATTAATGCGCACATTACGCCAAAATAATGCAAAAATCATATAATTTATATATATTAAACGAGAAACGAAAAGGGTTGACCGTTGCCCAAAATAAAGGGTCATTGGGCCCAAAAGAAATGACCACTAAACGGGACGGCGATAAAAGTGGTCAAAAGGGAAAAAGGGGGGAGTAAGGGGTTAAGAGGCGGGAGGTTGGCCTTTTGTGCGTTGAATTTGAGCATGTGGTCAGCGTTGAAAGCGCCACACTTAAGTGCCAGGATGAATGAAGGACAATGGGAAGGACCAGGACAAGGCATAGAAACAGCGTGTCAAGTATAAAGAGAAAGGGAATGGGGAAATAAAAGGCTGTCATGGCTAAATAAAGTTGTCTTAGACAACATGCCTGATTGGGATAGTTAAGGGATTATAGATTTATAACAAAGTTAAATAAATTAATTGAATAAATTGCCATAAATTAACTATATAAGATCGCTTTCTAACAAATAGCATAAATAAATGAATTGAATAAATTCCCATAAATTAATTTAATAATTTCTTTTAAATTCTGCACTCTATAAAAAACGCTAACGAACCGCGAAACTGTCAAAATATTGCCACACATGAAACAGGAATTCTCGTGTCGTCGGCACACGTTTCTCTTGTCAAAACTCAGCGAAGGACGACGCCAGGACATATGCAAAAAAGAGCAAAAAAAGTAAAGGAAAGAGTAACAAGTTGCATAGCGAGACGGAAGGATACGCAGATAGCATAAAAAAGAGAGCACAAACGGAAACGTGGAAACGTATGCAAACTACACACATGGTCTTAACCCCTTGTTGCCGCTTGCACTTCCTTGGCCGAGTGTGTGTGAGTGTAAAAGTGGTGACATGATTTTGATTTAGTGGCACTTTTAAGCCAAAGGACTCGAACTCGAACTCGCACTCGTCCTGCCTATAAATTCAATTTGCGTATTTATTGATGCAGAAATGCGTCAACGGCACAAAACACACACATGGAAATATGAAAAGGAGCTGCAGGACCTCAACCAGGACAACGACAACGACGACGACAACTTAATGCACTACCAATTATAACTCAATTTTCATAAATAAGACGCACGGCAAATATGCCAGTGCCATTTATTGTGAAAAAACACGCACCAGACACGAGCACAGAGGCGGAGTGGGGAGTGGGGGAGGGGGTTGGAAAAAGGGGTTTCAGCTTCGCTACGCCTTGACAACTTTATGCTTTGATTTTGCCAACAACAACAAAAAAAAGAAAGGAAAATATAAAAAACATTTATGAAATATGAAACAACCGCATGTGTGTAAACATTTGGTTGAGTGAAAGCAGCGAAAGGGAAATAACCAGGGGCAAACCCAACCCCCTCAACCATTGAGCTGCTCAACCCCCTCAACCCTTAGCCTCAGCCTCAGTCCCTTTCGGCTGGTTAGGCTTGTACCCTTTTTTTGCTGCTAAAACATTGATTTTTATCACCAAAAATCAATTGCATTATTGTGTTTGACTTTTGGGACTGGCGAAAATACATATAATTCATTCGATATTTCTCATTATTTAGCAGCCGTGGATAAATCAATTTTGGCAAGCGAAATGAATTACAAACTATAAATAAAAGAAAGCAGCAAGGAAGGGAGAAAGTCCGGAAGAGTTAAAACAGTGCCTATTAACGAATGTGAATCTACCCTGACACAAAATAAGTTAAAAATTAAACTGCTTTCTTTACTGTTAAAATAAAATTTTTAAAATTGCAATTAT
>JBAMBJ010002226.1:0-32113 GCA_037043495.1 Drosophila recens | reverse complement strand
AAAAATAGGCAAAATAGCAAGCATTCTGTGTGCCTTATTTCAAGGCTAAAACTTCAGAACTGATTTTGTTTTTAGATTTTTTCTCATTTGCCGTTGTTGTAGTTCTTTACACAAACAGACAGACATTTTAACAAACCCATAAACCTTTAGTTCCCTTTAGTTACTGGGACAACAAACTGATTATCATAATGAACATTAACATCAACGACAACGACGCGACTTTAATGTCACGCGGAACAGAAAAGGGAACAAAGGAGAGTGAGAAGAAGAAACCACCCAAAAATTGACCCACTCTGCATATTTCCCTAGCTGGTTAAGTGCTGTCTGTCTGTCCGTCTCCCATTCTCTCTCTCTCTCTCTCTCTCTCTCTTTCTCTATCTGTATGTCTGTTTATCCATGGGCTGGCCGCATAATCAACGCTTGGTTTTGTTCCTGGCCAAGAGACCGAGTCCTGTTCATTCATACACAAAGCCTGGGCCAGCCGCAAAGTGTCCCGTCACGCGTTTGCCACTGATATATATCGTCCTGTTCTCGTCTGTCCTGTTTTATTGTGTTCTGTCCTTTTCAATCCTGTTCTGTTTTATCTCTCATTTTTGGGCATTTTTTCATGCCCAGTGTGTTTTGAGTGTTGTTGACCTGTTATTCCGTTTCTTTTTTGGCCTTTTGCTCATGTTAAAGCAATAAATAATGGGCCCATTTGATGTCGTGCCCTGTTTGGAGGAGACGCCTCCATTGGCCAACACTAAAAACAACAACAACAACGTTGACTGAATCGTTTGCTATCATAAAAAAAATATTTTATCCATTAGACATTGTCTCATTTTAGTTGCCTTCTGGCCTTGTTTAATGACCATTAATAATCGTTAAATTTATGTAAACTGTGCAACGGTTCAAAGTTGAACGCTGTCCAATGCGGCGTATGCTTAATATATACGCATCAAAAACAAAGCGTTGGCTTTTTATGTTTGTGTGTGTGTCTTGTAGTGAAAACGTTTTAATTATACTAAATACAAATTAATAAATTCATATAAAGCGCTTTTCATGTGCATTCAATCATATAAAGTGTACAGAAAAGTTAATAAATAAATAAAATTTGATATGTAATGTATGTAAATATACACTACTTGCCAAATTATTAAGTACACTCTTTCTTTTACTATAACAGGTATTGTAAGTCAAGTCTTCAAATCTAAAAAATATATTTGGAAAGGTCATCTAAATTCCGTTTGAATGATGCATAACTTTGCTTAACCCATTAAGTACCCATTGAAATATTCGAATTTTAAAAAAAGTCAACTCTGAAAAGACGTTACCGTTCATTAAATGATTCATTTGGTAAGCAAATGACGTTTAAATTTTGACATTATTTTCAAATTTTAAAAAGAATGAAAATCTATTAACATTTAACTAAAATCGTCGAGAAAAATCATTATTTTGAGACACAGCTAGAATATTTGTCTTCAGAGTATATTATATTATTTTAAAATTTCTGAAGCATTTTAAATTCCATTCATAAAAAAATTTGGAAAATCGATTTCAACTTCAAATTTTAAAACACTTAAAATTAAATTTAACTTCGAAACATCGTCGAGTAAAATCATTATTTTAAGACACAGCTAAAATTGTTATCTTTAGAATATCCTTAAATAAAATATCTGAAACATTTTAAATTCCATGCCTGAAAAAACTATTCTAAAATTAATATCGACTTCAAATATTCAAACAATTAAACGCATCATTCACACAACAAATTAACCTAAATTTCGCTGCAATTTCTGTCTAAACAGCAGCTTCTTAAATTCTAAATAATCTTTAAGCTGAAAAGCATAAATAACAAAATTTTCCGCAACTGTTTTGCTGTCCTCATTTTTCCGACTGCTTGCAAATCAATTGCGGAAAATCAACTAAACAAAGGCGTCAAATAAATATTATGCATGAGCATGAAAACATCATTATAGAGGGAGATGCTGTAATTTTTCATTTTCAGCCAGAGCAACAACAATAATAACCATAACAATAACAACACAAATTGGGGCATGCTGCAGTTCAATGACATAATTTGTCGCAGCACATCAATAAATAGACTGGACAGAGCAACAACAACAACAAAAACAATGGGAAAAACTCTGAATACAGCAGCAGCAGCAGCTCCAATGCCATTCAAACGTCAAC
The DNA here is from genome assembly GCA_037043495.1 of Drosophila recens. Lineage (NCBI taxonomy): Eukaryota > Metazoa > Arthropoda > Insecta > Diptera > Drosophilidae > Drosophila > Drosophila recens. Next base: position 29,941 of record JBAMBJ010002226.1, on the reverse strand, counting down.
GTCAACAACGTCATCATCAACAGCATCAACATCATCATCATCATCATCTTTATCATCTTCGTCATCATTATTATCAACGTCATTGTTTTCGCTTGAACTTTATTGTTTTGATTTATGCGCGTGCATAACGAAAAGCGGGCGCTGAAGACGCAAAACGGAAGCAAGGGACGGACGGACGGATAGACGGACTAAGCTAAAACTTTGCGGGTTTCAACTGTCACAACACAGTGAGGAAAAAATCAAGCAAATCGCACTTATGCAACAACAACAGCAAAATTTCCAACTTAATTTCTCACTAAGTTTAAGATTACGATCTTATTTAAAGTACAATATTTTAAATACGAATATTAAGAATTTAAGTATTTTTAAACATAAAATTACATTAAATACAAATCAAACTGGATTCATGTTTTTATTAATTTTAAAATTTTATCAGCCTACTGCAGTCTTAAATAAAAATTCTGTAAACTTTATTTGAATGTAGAAAATGTTCTTAAAATAAGATTAAAAATCACGCTACCTAAATAAATGATCAAAATCATCAGCTTGAGTGTTCAAAATAGGGTAGTTGATATAATATCAAAATATAGATATATCGATATTTAATTTTTTGTAATGATATATTTTTAAGTGATATTTTTTTAAAACGATAATGTCAATATCGATACAAATGTACGATATTATCGTGCGCTATTTTTCACCACTTTCTTTATCTTTTGCCGCCACTTTTTTTCTGCACAAAACGACGAATCAAAAATTTATTGTGATATAATATACGAAACTACATCCAAGTGCCAAATTTGCAATAAAATAGTGAACATTAGTGGTAACATGACTAATTTGGTGTGGAAAAACTGTATGACTTTAGCTCGCGCCCAAATATTTATATCAACGATCTTATCGATATTTTTCTGTCAAAAATATCAAGAAAAATTTTATTTGTTTCATATCGAAATATCAACAGTATTGATATTTTTAAAAATATCAACAGCCCTAGTGAAAAAGCTTTTAGTTTGCGGTGAAAGCCAGTGAAGACTGACTGCAGAAATTATTTTGTAAAATATATAGATTTTAACTCATGCCTTAGCAGACAAGCTAGAACCATTTGGGAATTCTAAGCAAGCGAATGTTAAAAAGATTGAGGAGTACAATAAATTGACTAAGATTTTACGAGCTTTGGTACTAATTTCTAGCATATTTCGAGTTTAACTTGATTTTTTCTTCAAGATTTGTTGTTCTTATATCAAGATATTTGGCACTTGGCTAAGGAGTTCTTACGCTCATTTTCAGTAATTTGGACTTAAATCAAGTATAACTTTTAGGTATAAACAATTACTTAATTCTTAATTTTAGTACGGGACTTTTTCGCTCTAGTGTAGCCCCGCTTTCCGCCCACGCCATGCCCCTCACTCAAGCGTTGTGCCTGCACTGGACATGCCGCGTTGTTTATTCCGCCAACGAGCCAAAACAATAGCGAAGCAGCCGCGTTGTTGACACTGCGGGAGCAGCCGCAGTGCCACAGCGGGGGTGGAAAGTGGGCAGAGGGGGAGTGGAGTGTTGTGGAGTGCAGTTAGTTCAGCGGGGGAGCAAAGGGTATAAAGTGCAAATGAAAATGATGTTGTAGCTGCTGCCGTTGCTGCCACTGCCACAGCCACAACTCTCGAAGCATCGCAGCCTGCGTCCGATTATGTTAATGTGCCCCGAGCACTGGCATTATGATGATGTTGTTCACTAGACGACCGACCGAAAGACCGACCGACCGACCACTCTGCATATTTGACAGTGCACTGCCAACGATTTTTAGGTCTCTCACTACCTACCTACCTACCGCCTCCCGCCTCCGCCCACGCCCTCTCTATCATGTGCTCTTTCTCTGCTTTGCTTAATATTTGTAGGACCCTGTACTGCAACATTTCAAGAGGGTCTATTCAATTTGTCAAAAGAGAAAACTTCTTAAGACAGCAAAAGCATTAGACATCCCCTATACGAAATTTCATGCTGTTTTATAAGATCCTAAATTTATCAAATATATATAATTAGAATCCATATAATTATTAAATATTTTCAGTTTTTCTTGCATTATTGAATTTTTTACCCATTCATTACAAAATAAGTAATGTTTATGTTGATTAAATAACGTCATCTTTTAATTATAAGCTATGATCCTACTTAATCGCAACAAGATCGGGCAAATAAAACGGTAGTAATGCCTGATTTAAGATTTTAAGAAATGAAAGTGCTTAACAGTATGCAATAACATTTTTTATATAAATATAGTTGAATAAGTAACGAGTGCTACAGCCTTTCTCGCTTTTAATTTAAATTTTTCTTGCAATTTTTTACACTTTTTTATTTTACTCACTAAGTACAGGGTCTCTCAAAGTCGTGTTCTCTCGTCCCCAGTCTTCTTCTACCAGTTGTGGTCTTGATTGTTGCCACTGGCAGCGAGACAGTTGACAACTGAGCAACTGTGCAAGCAGCAACTACAGAGTTTTCTGTCTTCAAAAGTTTTTTTTGGTTACTTCAAGATGTTGTTGGTTTTTGTCAACGTTTGAGGTTCACATTCAGAGAGTTTTAGTGCTCTGGAGGGAGGAGGTGCTTGGAACAGGTAACAACTTGCAAATTTTACTGGAGGAACTGTTGAGCAAAAGCAAAAAAGGTGTCCCAACAAATGCAGTCACAAATTGCAGCCGCAAATTGTTGAATTATTTATAGGCAAACATTTTTGTTAAAAATAAATTGAAGAAACTAGAACAAAGTGTCGAATATTTTATACTCTTTGGGAATCAAGTGAGTCAGAAATTCTATATAAGACTCGTTGAAACTTTTAACTGTCTAAAGAAGTAGCTATAACAAATTTAGGCTGGATTTCTAGCATAGAACATTAACCTCTTTCCATCAGTTTCATCTTTTCAAAAATATGTGTAACAAACTTCACAGCATAATTAGAAAACTCCATGTTAATGTGCCTCGCAGAAAAGTCATTTTATGAATATTTTGCAAACTTTGTTTATGTTGATTTAGTGCTTTTCGTATGGCATAAGGAATTATGGAATTTGGCATATTATAAAGCTAAAGTATGGCTTAATTTAAATACAAATTGAGTGTGTGCTGTGTGTTGTCTGTCTGTCTGCATTGTTTTTGTGTACTTCATAATTATTCATAGCCAAAACAAAAACAGAAAAGCGTGTTACGAGTTAAGCATAAAATTCCACGAAAGCATAAACAATAATAATCTAATTTATGTAATGCCAGAGATCGTAGCATAATTAAGCAACTAGAAATAATTTCCAACAGCAGCTGCATTAAAATTCTTCATTTATCATTTCCAGAAAGAAATGACTTTAGGGTTTTTTTTATGTTTTGTTTTTATCAAAAATTGCAAACACCAAACAATTTTCAACTGCGCAAAAAATATTGCAGCACATTTTTCGTCGCGTGAAAAATTGTTGCAAACTTTGACAACTTTAAAAATTATGATAGTTGTTTGGGGTTTGTTTTTTGAGTTCTCGCAAAGTTGTTAATAATTTGATGACATAAATAAATGGCCGAATGGGGAAACAAGTTGCACTCAAATTGAATGCAGCAAAAGGTAAAAAAAAACTAAAACAGGGCCGCAGCTAAAAAGATTCTTTAGAATTTCTCTCATATTACCACAATTAACTGTGAGCGCAAAAATTCCACATCCACATCAAATTAGCAAACGCTATTAAATATTAACTGTCATCAGATGCCACAGCCGAGAACGACAAATTTCAACAATTTCTCGTAAAGGCTACAAATTAAAAATGACAGCCTTTTTATGTGAGAGTTGGCAGAACATTTAATGCGCGCCAACGTTGCGTATGCGTAATGTCGTATACAAATTAAAAAATATAACAAGCGAAAAGGCTTTACACTGAGCTTTTGTTAGTGTAGGCGACTTGGTGATACCCTATATAAAAATATAAATAAGTTAGTAAAACTTTCTTGGAAATGCATTCATTTTTTTTTAATTTGTGAAGTTTTTAACTTTTTTAGTTTTTAGTTCAATTTAAAATTAATATAATTTGTTTTGTATCATTTATTGTATCATTTATTTAAACTCTCTGTTTTTGTGGCCTGAATTGAAGGTAAATAAATAAATAAATATAAATAAATAAATATTAAAAAATATATATAAATAAACATAAATAAATTTAAATAAATATAAATAAATATAAATAAATGTAAATAAATATAAATAAATATAAATAAACATAAATAAATATAAATAAATATAAATAAATATAAATAAATATAAATAAATATAAATAAATATAAATATATATATTAATTAATTAAAATTGTCAGCTCTTTAAGTATTTTATAGCTTATTAATTACGTAAAATTATTTTAAAACTATTACATCCTGCCTTCTTTAGTCAGAAACAAATAAAACCCTTGCATAAATATTTATAGGGTGTTCAAAGAATTTTCATAAATCAAACTATATATTTTTAAACCTAATTTAAAAACTCGTCAGAGTCTCTATCACCAATTAACAGGGTATCTCTGCAAAAAAAAGAAGCCCCAGCAGCATTGCAGCTTGTAGCATTTACTCGTTTTATATTATATATTTTTATGGGCTGTTGAATGAGCTGACAAAACACTGGGGCAGGTTAACAAAATTGCTGCAGCTGACAGAGTTTATGAGTGTGCATAAAAGTCTTTAAAGAGCAGAGAAAACCCAAGCACTTTATATTATATATGAGAGTGGCAAATGCGAAATGGTTTCTAAGCAAAAAAAAAATCTATAAACAAATCTATGAGCAAAGTTTCGAGTTCCAAGTTGAAGTTGAAGTTAAAGTTGCACGAGTTTTGCAGAGTTCAGAGTTTTGGAATTTTCAAGAGTTTGGCCCGGACTGATAATGAAGCAGCCACTGAGATAGAGCAGGCCGAGACAGTTACTTTTGGCCAAAAGTTCAAGTTAAAATTTTGTGTTTGCTGTACGTTTATTTACACACACCAAAAAAAAAGCGTTGCAACTTTTAGTTAATCGATGGCAGTTGGCGAACCCAAAAAAAAAACAACAAGAACTACCAACAAATTGAGCGGAAAATGTTTACCAATTGCCAATAGAAACCGAATTCCGGAATCCGAAATCCGGAACTCGATTCTGGGCTCAGTTCTACGATAAGCTGAGATTGAGTTTGGACTATCGACCACAATGCCACACAGCAAATTAAACAACACCAAACTTTCAGTCGAAACAAAAAAAAAAAGGTTAAGAAAATATATTGAACGACTAGCAGATACCCTGTATTGAAAGCTGAAAAGGACTTCAACTCATTAGAGTTTACTTCTGCAAAGTATAAAATTGTTTTCTCCTTTTTTCAAAATTTTATTTTTATAAAAAAACAATCAAGATATTCCAAAAAACGTTGTACTAAATATCTGCCATGTGGTTTTTTTTAGAATCTCATGAAATTTTCAGAATATTAGGAGAAAATAATAATATAACTGTTTAACTAAATTCAAGCCTTTATCTGCAAAAATTAAGTTTTTATGCAACTTTTAGAAATTTGAGGGCAAGCCAAAAAATAATAATAGCTCATTTCTTTTGAAATTTTACAGGGTATAACAAGTGCTCACTTAAAAAATATTAATACTTTAATATATTCACTTAAAAATATTAAGTTGTCTGCTCCTTTTTTCAAAATTTTATTTTTATAAAACAATCAAGATATACCAAATATCTTCCATGTTTCTTTTTAGAATCTCATGAAATTTTCAGAATATAAGGAGGAAAATATAATATAACTATTTAGCTGAATTCAAGACTTTATCTGCAAAAATGAAATTGTTTTGCAATTCTTAAAAATTTAAATGCATGTCAAAAAATAATAACTCATTCCTTTCGACATTTTACAGGGTATAAAAAATTGCTTTATTGCTAAAGTTTTTTCATTGTCCGCCAGCCGCTGACCTCGTTGACATATATTGATAATACTTTTTTTTTTTTTGTCAAGTGCTGAAAACTTTTGCCCGGCACTGTTAAAGTTTTGGGCGAATTAAGGGTTGCCCAGGGACTGACTGTAATGAAATTTATGAAATTGTATTGCGACAGCCAGCGGACAACAATGAAAATCGTTTCGCAAGTTGTTTGTCCCAATTTGGGTCAATGAAAGTTGCGCTTCAAAATCAATTGCATTTTGATCAAGTTTATGCCCAGTTTTTGGGGCTACTAACAGTTCCTCCTCCTTCCCCCCTTCCCAACTGTCAATTTAACTTTGTCACTTTGCAAAAATCCCTCCCAAAAGGAGCAAAAGGATGAGCCCTAAACCAAAATGGCAGTTATTGAACTATCAATAAAATTCGCCATAAATAAATTGCACAGTGATTCAAGGCATTTGACATATCTGAGAGCGGGTTCAAAAGTTTCACAAGTGCAACAACAACAACAAGAACAATGACAACTGACAGCTGCTACAAAAGATGGCGGACAACAAAAGGCCTGCGGATTTTTGGAGCCTGACATTGTTGAACTCCAGCATCAGCTCCCAAAAATGCAGCATATTGTTGTGTTCGACACAAAAAAAACAACTAAGAAAAGCTATAGTCAAGCACCCGACTATAGGTTACCCGTCATTTATTAAATTATGCAAAAAAAATTTTATTGCATACTTTTAGGCACTTACATTGCTTGAAACTTAAATCAGCCATTACTACCGTTCTGTTTGTCCGATCCTGTTGCGTTTAAACAAAATGATAGCTTATAATAATAGATAACGCTAATTACCAAAATATACGTTATATTCTAAAAGCTGCGGACAGACGGACATGGCTAAATCGACTCGGCTGTTGATGCTGATCTAGAATATATAGACTTTATAAGGTCGGAGATGCTTCCTACCCCCTGTTACATAGATTGCAACGAATACAATATACCCTTTAACGTATTTTTTAACTAACGGGTATAAAAATATAGAGAAAGAAACAAAGCGCACAAAACTGGAGCAAAATTGTAGCGCAGGAAGAGACTCGATGTCGTAACCACAACAGAAGGCCGCCAACTATTTTAGATGCCAAAACCGACAACAACAACAACAACCACAACAACAACAAGTTTTGCATGTTGCCCTGGCTGCTGCATTGGGGTAAAAAAAAACAATGCCAAAGGCCATGTGTAAATATGCCATGCATTTTTTTGTCAATTTTCATTTTCTTTTTTTATAAAAATATATATAGGAGTAAGTATTCAAGGTGCCACAGTCTGCATAGTGCAGAAAACATAGTTGTAGGTATTATAAAATATTTAAAACACTTTTGAAAATGACTTTTATGCATTTTTACTTGTTAAAAGCATGTGCAAAGTGTATTTAAAGTGTTTAATGTGCTTAGTAAATTTATTAAATTATTTTTGTAACACAATTCTAAGCTTTGTTTTTAAAGAATTATTTTTTTTTAAATAAATTAAATTTTAACTTCTTGTGCATATAGTAAATTTATTAAATTATTTTTGTAACACAATATTTAAAGAATTATTTTTCTTTAAATTAAAAATAAATTTTAGCTTCTAGTCCATTAATTCAAGTGATTGTTATTTATAACTGATATTTATCGCTATTTCTTGCTTACAATTCTAATATTTTTCTAGTCTTTAGGCCCATTATAAATTAAAATACTTGATATATTTTTTTTAGGCAACAGCACAATAAAAAACAAACAACTGCTGACAATAACAACAACTAAACTAACTTTTATTGTTGCTTTAGTTGTTGTGCTGTTGGGCAGTCAACCAAAAACAGATTTTTGTCACACAACAACAACAAAAAGTTCCCGCAGGCTGTAGCACAAAATTGGGTAAAAGAAATCAAATTGCAAGTTGCAACTTTTTAACTTGCAACTCGCGAAACATGCAACAAAAGAAAGCCGCGTTCTTGGCTCTTAGTTAAATGTCAGTGACCGAGAAATGTGTGGCATGTGAAGTTGAACGAAATTCTAAAGCAAGGCACAGCACAAAAAAAATGTAAGAAAAAAAAAAGCTCGTGGTTTTATTGCCAGTGGCAGGATACTAGCAACAACAACAACAACAACAATGACAACAACAACATGGACGACGACAGCAACAACGACAACAGCGAAAGGACAACGACAGCACAACAATGCGACTACAGCAGAAACAATAGCAATGCAAAGTTGTTGTCATTTCTCTACACTGAAAAAAAAAATCGCATTCAAAAATTCTAGTTTAAAGCTCTTGATGTTAGCAGGTTTTTTTTCTAACTGAATAGCCTAAATAAGTCCAAAATAAATGATTCAAAATTAAAAACAATAAAATGTACTATAATATAATTATTTTATTTTTACAAGTGTTTTTCGATTTTCCAAGGTTTTGCAAACCTTTAAATTTACTTGCTAAATTATCTTTAAACTCTTTAAAGAATTTTGCTTGGTCTATTGATTTCCTTATGATATTTACACGTTTTAAAAATCGGGGTAAAGCAAATATATGGTTTGTAAAATATAAAAAAAAAATATGTGAAATCTATGCAAATTTTTTCTGGTTTAGGGAACGTGTTTTATGTTTTTCTAGTTCAAGTTTTTTCCATGCTATTTTAGTATATTTTACAACATTGTAATTCTATGCTATTTTTGTCTAATGAAACTTCATTCTTTTTTTTCAGCAGCTTTTGTAAAATAAATAATGTTATAAATATAATATTAAATAAAATTTAATATAGTAAAATTTTTTTACTTTCTCAAATGTTTTTCGACATTCCTGAATTTTGCAAAACCTATAAAATAAATTGATTTATTTGGATTTATTAAATTGATAATTAATATTTTGACTATTTATTCTTTTTATCATGTCATTTTTAAGTTTAAATTTTACTAATTTTTTACATGTTTTCAACTTGAATTCTAATTCTATTCTAATTTTTAAATATTGCTAATTTAACTGCTTTTTTTTTAGTTAAATAAATAATTTAAATTGACAAGAAATGACTACATTTGAAATGGATTTTATGCCGATAGCCCTGAAGTTTTTTTGTGTGTAGCGTCATCGTCGACCATGTCGCTGGTTGAATCCTTTGGAGCCGCAAGCTACCAACTCTAACCTTTTTCCTCCCTCTTTAACCAATGTCCACTGCACTTTATGTTGCAGTTGTTGTTGTTGTTGTTGTTGTTGTCGACACTCGCCGAACAGTCAACGAGCCAACTTGATTGTTACGTATTTTTTCTCACTCTTTCTCCACTCTGTTTTCTTTCCTTTTGCTTTTGATTTCGTTTTTTATGCGCTGCTCGTGCCTTGGCCTTTTTGCACATTTGTTTTATTTTTTTCTTCACGTTTTCTGATGATTTGCCAAATTGAATTTCAACTCAATTTGCAGCTAACAATAACGTCTAATTAGCTGCCTCACTATAAAAACCAAAAAACGCTGAAAAGTATGCTTTAAAAACTCTTGAATTTGCTGATGGAAGAACTGAAATCAATGAATGTTCAGGTCGGGCTAAAAAAAATTCCAAAAGAGGGCAAAAGCGCAAGTTTCTAAGAGATTTTTGCCAGACAGAAACAGAAACAGAAATTGTGAAGAGTGTTGTCTGAGTGCTGCATAAAATTGAATATCAATTAAGCAAACGAATATTCGCCACATGCAGACAAAAGAATTTTGAGGTGCTCTGGGAATAATTCGATACAGTCTCGTGTTGTTTCAAAAAAAAAAAAAGGCAGCTCAATTTGCTAAAACGTAGATAACATGTGCATAGACAGATTGTAAAAGGCACACAAACTGAGAAAAGCTTTGGTAAATTTAAGTTAAAAGCAAGAGGTAAATTCTGAAGCTGAATTGAATGGCAATTGAATATACTTACAATAGAATCCGTTCAAATATTTTAAAAGCGTACAAAAATTGCTGAAATAGAAAAGAATAAAGTTTCATTAGACAAAAATAGCAGAGAATAAATTACAATGTTGTAAAATATACAAAAATAGCATGGAAAAAACTAGTAATGGAAAAACATAAAACACGTTTCCTGAACCAGATAAAAATTACATAAATTTTACACAATTTTTTCTATATTTTAAAATTCATATACATATTTGCTTCGATTTTAAAAACGTGTAAATATAATAATAAAATCAACACTTAGTTAAATTTTATAAATATTTTAAGTAAATTTTACCAAATAAATTTAAAGGTTTACAAAATAAAATGCAACAATTCAATAAAATTAAATTTGTATTTTAATATAATAAAATCAATTAATAATAAAATCAACACTTAGTTAAATTTTATAAATATTTTAAGTAAATTTTACCAAACAAATTAAAAGGTTAACAAAATAAAATGCAACAATTAAATTAAATTAAATTTTTATTTTAATATAATAAAATCAATTAATAATAAAATCAACACTAAGTTAAATTTTATAAATATTTTAAGTAAATTTTACCAAACAAATTTAAAGGTTTACAAAATAAAATGCAACAATTCAATTAAATTAAATTTTTATTTTAATATAATAAAATCAATTAATAATAAAATCAACACTTAGTTAAATTTTATAAATATTTTAAGTAAATTTTACCAAACAAATTTAAAGGTTTACAAAATAAAATGCAACAATTAAATTAAATTAAATTTTTATTGCATCAAATTGAAATTTCAAACTTTCACAATTTAAATTACTGAAAAAGCTGAGAGCTTTGTTTGTTCTTTATTTCTTGTAACATAAGACCATCAAAATATTATTCACCCTACACTTGTTTACAAGGTATCTGCTTTCAATGCTGTAGATGCGAAAACAAGTCAAGATAAAAGATACTTTGTCATTTGATTGCAATCCAACAGAAACGATAATTAGCTGCCATACAAAACAAAAACAAATTTCAACTTCTTTTTTTTTTGTTTTTTGCCACATCAGCTAAAATCTTTGCTTTTCATCTAGTTTCATTGTTGTTGTTGCTTCTCCTTTCAGAGATATGCGAAAATTGCTTTAAGAGAGAAAAAAAAAGCGGCGGCAGTTTTCTCATATTGGTTGATGTTTTGCAATTTTATTATCTCTCGAGTATCTGTGGCTGTAAATGTGAATGAGTGTGTGTTTGTGTGTTGTGTGATTGTGTATCTGTATCTATTTACAACTGTAGATTCGCCTTTCATGCTTCAATAAATAAAATGAATTGAAAAGGCAAAAAAGCAGAAACACACACATATACACACATACACGCACACACTCAGCGAGTGAGATTGAAATGGATAAAACAAGAAACAGAGTTTTTCATTGGCACAACGAAGTTTTTGATACCCTTTCTGTATTCAATTTATGACTGATCGTTTCTATGAGAACTATGGCGAAATAGTCAAAATCTAGCAAGAAAAGTTCATCTGTGAGTTCTGTTAGGATATCTCCGATTGCCACCGATTGTTCCTATGGCAGCTATATGATATAGAAACCCAACCTTGACCAAATTTGACCAAAGGATGTGAGAGACAGTTCCACACACATTATCTGTGAGTTTGGTTGAGATATCTTAAAAAATACAAAAAGGTTTTTCATACCAAGCAATTTTCTGATAATAATTATTATATTAATTAATATTATAATTTTTTGAAAATTGCTTAACCCATTAACGGCTAATGGGTATTTAAATACCCAAAAAAGTATTGACACTTTAAAAATTCTAGCTCGGGGCATGTGAGAGATATCGAGGCAAAATTTATTTCATAGTAAAGAGAAATAATAAAAATATAAGTATAAAATTTGAACAGTTTAGTTATCCTTGTTATACTTGTAGTTTTTTACAGGTGAATATCTAGCTATTTTTCTGCATACAAAATGTTATCGAAAATAGCTGAAAAATGTATGGAAATCGAAAAAATTAAATTTGAAGATAAAAATTTTTTTTTTGTTTCTTTCAACTTCTATGGTCTTCTAGGCACACATTTCCAAATTTCGTCAAAATCGTACCAGCCGATCTATGGGCAGCCATTAATGGGTTAAAAGGCACTTATTTGTTTCATTTCATACAATAAGTGCCTTTTAAGCAATTTTCAAAAAATTTTAAAAAATATTAGCGAAAGGATTTTTGAAAAAAAATTTTTGCAGTCACTCTTAAAATTGTTTAAAGAATGTTTCTGCGTCCCAACATTTTTTGAAAAAATCGAGGAAAAAAGTATTTAGAAAAGTTGACTTTTTTTGAAATTCGAATATTTCATATGGGTACTCAAAGGGTTAAGGACAGTTATGCATCATTCAAGCGGAATTAAGATGACCTTTCCGAAATGTATTATTTAAATTTGAAGACGTTGACTTACAATAGACTGTTACCTAGTAAAAGAAAGAGTGTACTTATTAATTTGGCCAGTAGTGTATATGTAAAACAATAAGTTTTCAAGTCTTGATTTGCAAATTTTATAGATAAATTGCTACTTGTCGATCGGTATATAAATCGATCTGATCGGACAGTCATAGCAAATTTTCCATTCTTCCTGTGTATATTGCTGGTCGCCTTTTGCACCCTTCGTGCTGCTTTCGTCACTAGCGCGGACTGCCTTCCGCAGTGATTTTTCAATTTTATTAATTATTTCTTTCAATTTAATGCGTTACACCATTTGTGACAAAATTAAAATACTTTCTGCAAGGGTATAACAGGAGGAGTGAGAGTTAGAGAGAGAGAAATGAGACTGAGAAGAGTGAGAGAGAGAAATATAAAGAAGACTGAGAAGAGTGTGACGCTGCAGCAAGGATAACAGATTAGTTGAGCTGGCCAACAGACTCGTTTGAAATCAAAACATTTTGTTAAAAGGAAACGCACACACAACACACACACACAGATACAGATACACACACACACACTCACACACAGATAAATAGATACAGATACAGAGAGAGCAAGTCAAGGCCTATTCACACAGACAGATGCGCGCGTTTATCTGCGGAAACGGAGATACGTTGTACGTGCAGACGCGCACAGGACGTGGCCAGGACACAAGCTCTAAACTTTGCCTCAATGTATGTGTATGTTAGTGTGTGTGTGTGTGTACGTGTGGCAGCCAACTTATGTGTAATAAAATGTAATAAAATAAAACTCACATATTAGAAATGTTTTGCCATTTTTTTCCTATTTTTTTTTTTGCCCTCATTGAAAGACACATAAAAAGCACATAGTACATTATGTAGTTGTTGTTGTTGTTGTTGTCAGCCCATAAATAAAATGTGTCTTTGTGTGTTTTGTATTGTGGCTAGTTTTGTGGCTTATAGCACATTGTATTAGCCATATTTGCCATCTTTACATAATCACAATCACAATCAGACTGTGATTTTGGTTTGTTTGGGTTCTGCTGAAAACGAGACTTTTATGATACGTTTATAGGCCATTTAATGGCCTGGCCAAAAATGACAACAGCTGTCAGTGCGAGTGAATATCATAACCGTAATCAACACTACAGAACATCAACGCGGATTACATTACTATTATATTATTATTATTAATAATATGACCACAAAATTTATTCATAAATCATCTTCAACAGCAATGAATGCATTTCGTTCAATTGTTTGCTTTTTAATATTTAAAATGTTATTTGTGCATTTTTTATGAGTACGGCAGTTATTATGGCATTATAATTGTCAACTGAATTAACTGTTAAAACATTTTAACATCCATTTAACAAATTTTTCTTACTTTAGCTCTACATACAAAACTGAAATTTATTTGTATAACAAATTTTCTGACTCTAGCTCTTGTAAGCTCTTAAGTTGAATGGGTTGTATTAAAGGTTTAAACTCAGATCTTTCATGATTTCAGTCCTTTTTGGTTTGTAATTGTACCTCTTTTATGTACATGAAATTACAAACACACAGACATACCAATTTTCAACACTCTAACTCTTCTAGCCTCGGAGTTCAATGGCTTATTTTTAGACTAAACAATTTTCTAGGCTTTTTTGGCATGCTGAAAATTTGAATAAAATTTAATTTAAGTGTTTCGATTTCCTAGTTCTCAGCTCGATTTCCTAAACATCAAGTTCCGTGGGTTATTTTTTAGTTATTAAGGGATGCCACAGAAATCGCTTTCGCTTGAATTTCACCTCAATTTCATTTCGCTGTGCCACAGCGTCCGATGCTGCCATCTGGTTCGATTTATATTTATATTTTCGAAGTCAGGGGCAGCGATGCCACATTTTTTAGTCAGAATTCGAAGTAAGGTATTTATAATATATATATGGAACCACTTTTGTTTTCTTTAAATTAAGCATTCAAAAAATAGCTTATTTGAGGTAAATCAAGTTTTACCAGAAAAAACCTTTTACTTATTGTACAATTTGGGAAAACGTTTGTCACAAAGAGTTGCCAGACTAATGGCAGACAGTCGCTAGAGTTTTCGAGTAACTTTTATTTTGTCGCGCCAATTACTTTTAAATTTTTTGTAGCTTAACAAAGTCAATTATTATATAAATAAATAAAATAATGTAAATTAACTTTTTTTTTTTTTTTTGGTAAAAAATTAGTAGTTTTATTAAACAAGCTTGCCGTTACCTAAGGGGCAACTTAGTCTAGTTTTAAATTTGTGAAACAGTTTAGGTCACATGGACGTTAAATAGGAAATGTAAATTAACTAAGAAAAAAAATGAAAAACTTATTGTTCTGACATGAAAAACCCTTAAAAGTTGCAAAACAAACCCTTGGGTAATTTAATCTGAGAAGGTGTCAACCCTTAGCCGCTTACTTCGAAAAGGTTGGGGAAAATGCTAAAAAAAAAAAAAAAAAAAAAAAATTTAATCTCTTGATGTTCTGTGGCACCTCGGAAATTTCCGTGCGGAAATGCTTTCTGCGGAATTCCAATTCGCTTGCGATTTCTGTGGCACGCCTGATTAATATTTTCCTTAGCCCATATCCGAAATTTTATTTATTTTTTTTTTTTTGAATTTAAAAAGCACAATTGAAACTATATAACAAATATTCTAGGTTCAACTGTAATAATTTCTGAATAAAATTGGTTATATTACCGATTATAACTTTAGATGTTTCTTGGTAAACTCAGTTTTTATTTTAATATACAAAACATAAGCATACATTTTCTCAACTCTAATATTCTCTCATGTTTAAAGACTCATTAAAGAGCTGCCCTCAAATGGATAACCTCAATACCAATAACTGACAGCTGCTGACATAGCTGGCATAGACATCGATTAATTACATTAGTTTTGTACGATAGCAAATTGAATTAACTTTTGACAAAGTGCCTGTACATATATTGATTTTCTAATTGGCCGCGTCACAAAGGCAAAAAGCCAATTTCCAACTATTTTTAAATGTGCAAAATTAATGCTTTTTAATGAAATTTTGCAGCAATTGAGTTGAAGTGGGACAGAGAGATACAGAGAAAGAGAAGAGTGTAAACAAACAACAAAATGGCGGCCAACAGTGGCAACAGAAACTTGACTTGACCATTAAGTTAATGAGGGTCATTGCGGCAGCATGTTGTTGCTTCGCACCTTGCCACCAGATGCGACAGCCGACAATGAGTCGGAATTGAGTTGAGGATAATGACGTTTATACCCCACCCCCAGAATGTTGGGGGGCGGGAATTGGGAGTGAGAAATGTGTGCGATGCTTTTAAATGCGCCAACTTCCTGTGACGTCAACGCTCGACGGAAACGGAAGCCAAACAAATATGGAAAGACAAAAACAACAATAAAAACTTTTTAATGCTTTTTTCAGTGCGCACGTCAGCAGGAGAGGGGTAAGTGGAAGATGGTAAGGGGCACAGTGGTCTGAGTGCTATTGAAAAAGTGTTCAGTTATTTGTCTAAAATGAAAATGTGACTTCATGACTTCATTAATATCAGTTAATTTAATTATGATTAATTTTTGAAACCCTGCACAGAAAAAGTATTAATTTAAATTTAATTTTAAAAATTTAATTTAAATTGTATTTTAAAAAAATTTCATTTAAATTTAATTTTAAAAAAATTTAAGTTTTAACCTCATATTCGATTTTAGAAGGTCCAAATTGGCCTAGAAAAGTGGTTTTTGACGAGACATAAAATGGGTCAAGAATTTTGCATTTTGATTAAGTGTAATTTAAATTTTCAATTAAAAATAGCTAACACATTTTTAATTAATTTCCCTTTTTTTAATTAAAAACATTTGTAAATTAATGGATTTTTTATATCACTATATTCCCACTAATTTGTAATTTTTAAACTGTAACGGATAATAAAAAAACACTTTAAAAATGTTTTATATTTAAAATGTTTTATTTTTCATTATAAATTTAACTTTTTAAGAGTCCAAGTACAGCATCTGTCATAGTCGTCTTTTCTTTGTGGCTTTTACCACAAGTTAGTTAACTGATTTTCTGCCTTTAGCTAATTATACGCTATCCATCATCATTACTGTGCTTTGCACCACTGTGCTCTGTATTTTAAAATGTATTTGTTGGTTTCATATTTCAGCTAATTCATCAGGCGCTTCGCTTTGCCTGCCCCAAATTTTCATTTACTGTTTGATAAATTTGCGCCGCATTTTGTGTATTTTTTTTTTAGTTATTTGTGCTTTATTTAGGGCCATTTGTTTAAGCCGCCTGCGCTTAATATCCTGACTGAAGAAGGACACAGTTTAGTATCCAGAGTGACCAGTGACCAGTGTGATAAGACTGATGTGACAATAATGACAATGAGAACGACACTGATAATGATAACGATAACGATAATGATGATGAAACAAAGCAAAGCCAAATGTCATTTGAGTGAAGCAGAAGAAGAAGGACTGACAACATGACAGTAAACAGTACATAAGCACAATTTAAATGACATTTTTAGTTGTCTTTTATGTGACCCCACAAACACTATCTCTGTCATTCTCCCTCTCTCTCTCTCCCACTCTCTCTCACTCTCACTCTGCTCTCTCATTCTCATTCACTTAGTGACATGCGATATTTGATCAATAACTTGTTAAAGGAAAGAAGCGACTTTACTTTGGGGGTTGGCCAACATAATGGAGTGGCTAAACACTGCAAAAAAAAACGTCTGGGATTCTCTCTCTAGGAACAAAATCAATCTACGGTCACAAGTTCGGTTATTCCGGATTTTCTTAAGGCAAGTAAAAAATACTTCGGTTTTTCCAATATATTCTCCGCCAATATTTGGATTATCGGAACTTTAAAAGAATTTTTTCAGTGAAATCAAATTTTTTATTAATTTATTAATGTTTCAGGCTTTATTAACTATTTTACGCATATTATTTATTTATTTAATTTAACAAAATTATCCTTAATACATTCTGTAAAAAACAAAATATTAGTGATCTAATTTTGTTTGTATTTTAAAAATTGCTTTGAAAAACAAATAATTTTTTTAGCTACACAAATTTTACCTAAAACCTATTTAACAATGTTTCAAAACTTATCAAAACAACGGATTTCTATATTCAAAAGCAGGTTTTCATCATATTATTAAATTATTGTATTAAATTATATTATAATATTTAAACATTTTTGTATTTTTCACTTTTAAGATTTAGAATTCACAACTTGTTCTGGCTTCTCAAAAGTGACATTAAGCTTGAATAGCTGGTCAAGTCAGCACAACGGTACTGATGATAGCGATTGGCATCTCTTGAAACAGCTGTTTACCGAGCCAGGCGCCTTGCGTTATGCAAGTGTTTTGTGTGTTGTTGTTTGTTGGTGTCTTATAGACATTACTTGACCTCAAGTAGACTTACTTACTTACTTCTTTATTATTAAATTATTAAATTATTAAATTATTGGTTTAAAATGTCAAAATGGTTGTCGTTTCTATTATTTTTTCTTAATTCAAAAATTAATACTCAAATCAAGAATTTGAAATTTTTTTCTCTGTGTACATATGTGTAAATGTGTATTGCGTGTGTGTGTGTGTTGTTGTTTTCACATCCTGTTTAGCTCGTGTCTGAAGCTTATTTGTGCCTCAGCCTTTGCCGTTGCCTTTGCCTTTGCTTTTGCCGCATTCATTATGGAAAGGCAAACAAGTTGGCAGTGAGCGAAGTCACAGAACGTCAGTCTAGGCCAGAACCGAGGCCATCAATCTGCCAGGTTGTTGGGCTGTTGGGTTGTTAGGTTGTTGGGGTTGCCTGCCTAACCGTTTTTCGCACGTTACGTTTGCCGCCACAGATCAAAGGCAATGTTGTCTCACTCTCTGCCTCCCTCTCTGTCTCTCTCTCTCTTTGTGTGGCATTCAAGTGTTCGCCTGGGCCAAAACAAAAAGCCCTCGGCGCTGTCTCAAGCGTTATTTATTGTTAACGAAATAGCCGACGTCGAGGTCCTTTGCCATATAAGTCAAAGGCCAGCGTTGCCAGATCTTAACAAATTAAGAACGCCACAGCTGGGCTGCTAGACTAAAAGGTGCCCAGTTGCATTAACAAAATGTAAATTTAATAAAGCAAAATAAAAATAAAATATAAAAAAAAAAAATTTTAAAAATTGAAAAATAAAAAAACAATTTAAAAAATACCCAGAAAGTGAACAAAAAAATTAAAAAAAAAAATTAGACTCTGAAAAAAATCTAAAGATAAGACCCAGAGAATAAACACAAAAAAATCTAAAAAAAAATCTAAAAAAAAAAAAAAAACCCAGAAAAAAACTCAGAAAATAAACAAAAGCAGCCAAAAAAAAAAAATAACCAGAAAATAAACAAAAAGAAACATATTTAAAAGAGACCCAAAAAATAAACAAAATAAATCTAAAAAAAAAAAAAAATGACCGAAAAAAATAAACAAAATAAATCTAAAAAAAAAGACCAAAAAATAAGCAAAAAAAAAGTCTAAAAAGCGACCCAAAAATAAAATTAAAACAAAAAGAGCTAAAAATAAAAAAGAAACAGGAAATCTTCCGGTAAAATATATATTGTTTCCGCCAGTCAGACGCACAAGCATTAGAAGCTCGCGTTGACGTCGACTTTTTAATTTTTTTGGTTGTTTTTTGTAGATGATTTTTTTGTCGAGCTCCCTATGGAAAATCTATGTATTCATTCGGTCAAGTGTTCATAAGGTCTTATCACAATCTCATCAGCTTTTGTATTCTTAAGTACTGGGCTAAAAAAATATGTGCTTTCCCCCTAATCTTTATTCGCTCTCTCTCTCTACTACTTTTGCTCTGGCAATTAATCAAACGCTAAACAACATTTTGAGGTTTTACAAGCATGTTAAATGTGCCTATTGTTGTTGTTGTTGTTTTTGATGGCAAATTAATGCCGTTAGAAAGCTGTAATCCTAAATTTCCACCGTCTCTCTCTCTCTCTGTCTCCCTTCCCATCTCTCATTCTTTGTCTAACTCTCTCCCTCTTTGATTCTCTCACTTGTCTCTCGTTATTGTTTCAATTGTTTTGGCAGCCCGCCCGTTGACAACATACTAAATTAACACGCACACAGTGCGAGCTTATGCTCTACCCTTTCCTTTCTCACTCTTCTCTTCTATCTCCCTCTCTGCTCTTTCTTCTTGTCCCTGGCTGCTGTGTGCTGTGTTTGAGCCAATTGAAAGCAGTCAAAGAGCAACAGCAACAGCAGCAGGATTACAATCTATCAGCTGCAGCACAAATTTGGCTTGTCCAGAGTGTCCTGCATACCTCCCTCCCCCCTCTTCACTACTCCTTCTCCTCATTCCTACACAGAAAAAAAAATCCGGGATATTTAGCCCGAATTCAATCCGAAACGATATCAGAAGTGGGGTAATTTCGGATTTTCTTAAACCAAGTATGAATTGCTTGATTTTTTCAATCCCGAATTCAATCCTGAATTTCTTAAATTCAGGCTAAAAAATTTGTATTAATTATAATGTTTTTCGTTACATAAAAAAATGTATTTTAAAATTTTTATTTTAAGTTTTTTAAAGTTTTTTTTAATTTTTTTTTTTTTTGTACAATTTTTTTTTTTAAATTTTTTTGTTTACAATTTTTTTATTTTTACCTTTTTTTTATAATTGACGGGGGGAATCGAACCTAGATTTTTTTCAAACTGGAGTCGGCGACTCTAACCATTGAGCCACCGGAGCGGTTGAAATGAGAGAGGCCGAGAGAGAATTTTCCTCTCGCGCTCAGCAAAAGTGTATTTTCCCATTTTAATCCCGATACAGGCTTGATTATTCAACTTAATCCTGAATACATACTTAAAAAATGCGAGCTTAAATCAAGTATTTTATACTTGATTTTAGAATGGCATTTTTTTTTCTGTGTACCTTTTCTACTCCTTCTATTCCCTTGTGCGTTCATGTCCAAGTCCTTGTTCATATCCTGTACAGCCTTTTACTCTCCTGTCGCATTGCAGTTTCGGGTTCAAACGCTTTTCTGTGTGTTAAATCCCCTTTTATTGTTGTACATTTTTGCTGTGTATGTGTGTGTGTGTGATTGCCATTGGTTTTGTATTCCTCTCATTTGCATAGCTAAATGTGTGTGCGTGTGTGGTTGTGTGTGTGTGTGGTTGTGTGTGTGGTTGTGTGTGTGCCTGGCAGGCAACTCTATTACACTTAAAACGAGTCAATGCGTTTTAAAAAGGGAACAAATCCAATTGAGGCCCTCCCAGTTCAAGTGTATGCAAGCAGAGAAAGAGATAGATATAGCTAGAGTGTGTTAGAGAGAGAGAGAGAGACAGAGAGAGAGAGCTAACTGCTATACAAAGTGTCCCCCCTGGGGAGCTTTTGTAATTGAGGCACGCGTATGCTAAACGATTGTGATCTCTCTATGTCATTCCAAATGTGAATGCAATTAACACACATGGACATTGAAAAAGGTGTGAGTTTCAAATTTGACATTTATATAGACCAACAACCAACAGCAAAAATCTGATAAATTAAGACACAAATGAGGCCATGAATAAATCACAAATGATATTTTGAACATTTGGGATTATAGATACAGCACATTAGTTTCCATTTCTCTGTGTTTTAAATTGCTGAACCTTAAAATACTTATTTTAGGATTAAAGCAATTAATATTGTTGAAAAGTTGACAATTTTAGATTTTACTTCAATACTTAAAATCAGCTGTGTAAATCGATTTACTTAAAGAACTCCATCAATTGTGTTTATTCAAATTGGCGTCACAATGTCACCATCTTCATCATCATCAACAACAACTTCGTGCTCTTTCGACGCAGTTCGCAAATAATTGACGAGCCTAGCAAAAAAAACAAGCGGGAAAGGCTATAGTCGAGTTTCCGATTATAAATACACATACAAAAATTTTTATTGCATACTTTTAGGCACGCACATTGCTAAAAAACTTAAATCAGCCATTACCACCTTTCTATTTGTCCGATCTTGTTGCGTTTAAGTAGGATGTTAGCTTATAATAATAGATAACGTTAATAACCAACAAAAAACGTAACATCTTAGAAAAGAACGTGTGATGGGCGTGGAAAAATTTAAAACAAAAGTCTTTGTCCCAAATTTGGTTGCTCTAGCTCTTACAGTCTGTGAGATCTAGATTCAAATCTCAAATCAAAATAAACATCATCTTTAAAATTATCTTAAAACCATCTTTGATTATAATTTAACTACACTGCGATTTTAGCGTAAAAATTTGAAATAAACTTCTAAGAATACCTTATTGCTAAAAGTCCAACAATGAATAGATTAAAGTTTTTTCAGCGAATTTTCAATTCCAAAGTATTTCAACTGAAAACCAATTTGCAGACTTCCTGCAGTAAGTAGCTTAAGTTTCATATTTTTCAAACCAAACAATTATTAGTTTAATAGCCTTGGCGTTGGCAATTGCAAAAGTAATTTTCAAACTGCGGATTGTAACAATTTCGAATCGGTTTCCAAGGCACACAAAAATTGTTTCATGTTTCACGCAGAAAACACAAATTGCCGCAGTTTCCATTTCCATTTTCATTTCCCGTTGTTGTTTTCTTCTGTATTTTTTATGTTGGTTTTTGCTGTTGTATTATGAGCTTTTATGTTTAGCTCGTAATCTTCATTCTCAATTACGAGTGCTGTAAACTGCCACACTTGCAATACGAGCTGGCCTCTTCTTCCTTACCCTTCCAAATTCTCCCATAGCTTCCTCTCTTTTCTGACCAACTCTTGCTTTACTTTATTCCACAACAGTGTTGGCAAAACGGAGATTTTTGAAAGCAGCAATTGGCACTGCACTGAAATTACCTACTCCCAATTTTAATGACGATGATTAAGTTTAAGCATTATACAAAATATTCATTTGCCAACACACATTTATGATGGGCTTCAAGAGAATATTTGATTGGAGTATTATTAAAAATGTTTTAATTTTTGTCGATGTGTTTTATTTTATTTTATTTTTTTTTATTGATTTATAATCCAAGAAAAAGATTTTTTTTAGATTTTTTAAAAGGTGACAACACTGTTTTACTCTGAAAAAACATCAAGAGAATATTGGTTAAGAGTATTATTAAAAATTTATCTTTAAAGAATTGCTATTAACATGAAGTTTCATATTTTTTTTTGGTGTTTCTATTTTTTGAAAATTTAGCTTTTTTTAAGTGCAACTTATTTAAAACACCTTTTTTTGTTTCTGAAACTTTGGCAACACTGTTTTACACTAAATTGGCTTCAATGTTATTGAAAATAGTTCCATTTTTTTTTTAATAATGTAAGTTTTCTTGATTTCTAATCCAAGAAAAAAAGTTTTTTTCTGTTTTTTAAAAGGCGACAACACTGTTTTACACATCATTAGCTTTAAGTAAATATTGATAAAGAGTAATATTGAAAATGTATCTTTAATAAAATGCTATTAACATGAATTTTAGTTTTTTTTTTGCGTTTCAATTTTTTTTTTTTTTAATTTAGCTTTTTTATGTGCAACCCATTTAAAACAGCTTTTTTGTTTCCTAAACGTTGGCAGCACTGTTTTACACAAAGTTAGCTGCAATGTTATTGAAAATGTCTTCATTTTTTTAATAATGTACCTTTTTTTGATATCCAAATCAAGTAAAACAGCGTTTTTTCGATTTTTTTAAGGGTGACAACACTGTTTTACACTTAATAAGCTTCAAGAGAATATTGGTTAAGAGCATTTTTAAAAATGTATTCTAAAAAAATTGCTACTAACATGAAGTTTAATTTTTCTTTTGGTGTTTCTATTTTTTGAAAATTTAGTTTTTTTGTTTCTTTAAAGTTGGCAACACTGTTTTACGCTATATCCTCCTATTCCTCTTTCATTTTTACTGCTGCAGCTTGGCACATTTTGTGTTGCATTTAAAACGTTTGCAAATCTTTAGCCAACATTTTTGACGATTTCGCCAGCTGCCGCCTTGAAACTCTATATTGTTTTTGTTGTTATTTCCGGTTTAGTTGTTGTTGTTGTTTAAGTTGTTGTTGTTGTTGGCTCTACACATACCATACATAGCTCTGGCCACAGGATGCGCCAGTTTGGCCATTTTTCGCACACACATATTTTTCACTTGAATTTTTACGCGCTGCGCTTTACATTGCTGATCTCCCCCCCCTTCCATTTTCCACGCTTTTCATCTAGTTTTCTTTTACGCTCAAAAGTATGTATGTATGTTGTTTATTCCTTTGTGTTGTGGTTGTTTAAAAAATTTGTATGCTGCGCTTAAAAAACAAAATGAAATGGCATAAAAATAAAATAAATGTTCACAGCTAAGCCGCCTCTTTGTTTATGTGTGTGTGTGCGTGTGTGTGTGCGTGTGTGTGTGTGTGTGTGAGGCAAGGGGCGTGGCCAAAGCTTGCCTCAGCAGCTGCTGCTGCTTTTGTGTTTTGTTTTTTTTTGCATATACAATTTTTTTACAATTTTTTTATTGTTTTATGCGTTATTGTTGTTGTTGCTGTTGTTGTTGTACAGGAGACGCCACGCATGGGGGCTGCTGATTGCTTTGTTCCGGCGCTTAAGCGCCCCAAATCCCCTACAGCCCCTCTACATCCCCCCTACATCCCCCCTACATCCCCCTTCAACACCTTCTCTTATCCCCTGTCCACAGCATGATATTATGTTTATGATGCCTGCAATTTTATTTATTTATTTATTTATTCTCTTTCTGCGGGCTTGACTATAAATTAGTACACAGTTTTAGCAGCACAGCAGCGACTGTCAGACTGTGCATAAAAATCATTTAATAAAAGAAGGAGCTCGACTTTTGAATACCTAGTAATGCCTTAAACATACCTGTTAAATTTCTATTAGAATTACTAATCGATTAGATTATTTTTGGAAATTATATAGTGACTGTATAATTCACTGTTGAAAAATTTGTGATTATGCAATGATTACGATTAGGAAAAATCAGAAATAATCCAAAATTATTTCAATTATTCAAAAAAAAAATTAGAAAAAATCTAAAATAATCAAAAATAAATTTTTTCTGATTATTTCGGATTATTTTTGATTTTTTTTAGATTATTTAAGCTACTTTTGTTGTGAAAATTTAAAATTACAGTCGAACTTCCCTAACTCGAACTTCCCTAACTCGAAGTCTCTCTAACTCGAACAAAATCGAGTGGCAATACTAGGCAAATTTCATACAATTCTACTTCCCTAACTCGAAGTCTCCCTAACTCGAACCTTTTTCGTGGATAATGGTGATTCGAGTTAGGGAAGTTCGACTGTATTTGATTTCTACTAAATTGTCTTAAATAATCAAAAATAATCAAAAAAAAATCAAAAATAATCCGAACACTCAAAAAGATTATTTTTGATTATTTTTGATTTTATCTGATTATTTTTAAATAATTGTAATAATTTTATAATAATATATATAATATTAATAATCGTAATTTAATCATTAGTTCGACTTTTAAGCAAAAATAATCTAATTAATAATTATTTTGATTACTTATCATTATTTAACAGGTATGGCCTTAATTAAAAATAATTAAATGTGAATAAAATTATTATTTTATTGTGTGAGTTTTGGACACAATTAAATAAATTACATGTTCCAAAAATCTTTAATTTGTAATTATTTTTTAAAATGCTAATTTTATAAATATACCCAAGCATTATCACAAACCCATAAGCCTGTCTTTACTCTGTGTGCTGGGCTAAAAATTGCCGACAAAAGTTTTCCCGTGTGTTTCGCATTTAATTACAAAATTCAGTGTGGTGCAATGAGCAGGTGGAATGAGGGGTGGGGTGTGGATTGGTTTGGTTTGGTTTGGCTTTTGGGGAAGTCGGGAATGGAACAATTCAAATTGCGAATTACAAAAATTGCTTGTTTGTTGTTATTGCATCAATACACACACATGCAAACTGTTGGAGTATTAACATTTTGTCACGCAGCAAGGCGTGGCAGTCGCAATAACTATAAAAATATTATTATTATTGATCAATTTTAATGAGAAATGTTCATTAAAGCCAAGGTTTATTCTGATCAGTTTCTACGCTAACTAGGCTATCGACTTTTAAGGCATGTCCATGAAATTTGCTATGTACAACACGTCTCAAAATCTTTAATTTTATATTTAAGACTAATAAAAAACAAGAAATAAATTTTTAATTAATTACTGGTATTTCATTAATTTGTTTGGATATGTATTAGAGATGTGAAAATATATCAAAATATTTTAACTCGATAATTAGATTGACAATCATTCGAGTTAATTTCAGAAAACTCACTGAAATTTGTTTAAGTCGTTACATTTTCAAAAAACTACCGAAACTAATGAATTTTTTTCAGTTTTTGGAACAAATTCGTATCGAATTCTGACAAAGAAAAATGTTCGCAACGGATATAATTAGATTTGAATGTAGAATGAGTTAAGTTGGGATCAGTTTTCGCAGAGTTATGAAAAATCAATGGAATGATCATAATATTGATATAAAAACTGTTCTTTACCCTAAATTAGAGATGGGCATGGGCCGTGCCGTGTCCGTGCCGTGCCGTGCCTAATTAAAAAAAACCGTGTTGGGCCGTGTTGGGCCCCTTATTAAAAATTGCCGTGTTTTACCGTGCCAATGTCGGTAGGCACGGGAGGCACGGTAGGCACGGTACAGATTTTGAACTTAAATATGGTACTATCAATAAGTTGGCGTAGTTTTATCGCTTGTTTGTCAGCTTGAGCTGTAGAATTCATCGATGTATCGCACAATTTGCGAACACTTACAACATCGATAGCACGATTATAAAAAAAAGTGACGCCACGATGACAAAAATGAATAAAGAGAATTTACAAAGTGAATTTACAAGCGCCCGTGTTTGGCCGTGCCGTGCCCGTGCCGTGCCGTGCCTATTTAAAAAAATCCCGTGTTGGGCCGTGTTGGGCCTCAGTTTTTACCATCCGTGCTTGGGCCGTGCCGTGCCTCAAAAAGGAGGCCCATGCCCATCTCTACCCTAAATAGCAATTTTTGTTGAACAAAATAAATTAAAATCGACTTACAATAATATATGGAGATGGAAAAATTAATAGAAACCTTTTTTTTATATTTAAAATTGCTTCAAATAAAATAATTTAAATAACATAGTTTCTTAAAATTGACTCTAGATTCAAGAGCAGAAATAAAGTTGGCAGCAGCCGCTAGCTCCCAGAGCCCATGCGTGCCCACCGCTGCTCTAGATAGAGAAACAATCTGTTAGTGTATTTTAAGTATCATTATGCCGAATTCTATTGGTTTTATTGATCTTTTAGCTGTTGTTGCACCTATTTTTTGTTTGGTGGAGGACAAATGGCAATGCAACCTTTGTCTGGCAACAAAACAGACAAAAACTGTGCCAAATTAGCAGCTGAGAGGCGCCAAAATGTGGGCGTGTCTCCACAACTAGCTGACATTTCACGCATTTAGTTGTTGCGTTCACTGCCCACACTGCCCCTCCCCTTCTACTTCCTGCGCCATTGTCCGCCTGCAAGTCCGGCATTTATTTTTTTTGCCTTTGACAGAAGCGAAATGAAACGTCGTGTTCACAGGATAAAGGATAAAGTGTGCGTGATGTGCAGTCAACCCTTCTCCCTTTCTCCCTCTCTCCCTCTCTCCCTCTCTCTCTTCCCCATCTACACCTCTACATCTAAAGCATTTTACTGTTCATTTATGTGTCGCCATTTTAGCAGCCATAAGTGACAGGCAATGGGGCAATGGGGCAAGGGAAACCCCCGTCCAAATGCACGGCATAAAGTCAATTTGTAAAATGCCGCGCATCGCAAAACTGTTTGGCCATCAATGGTCTGGAAAGCTGGCGCTGTCAGGATGTGCACACAAAAAAGACAGAGCGTCAGGATATCGCATTATCTGCTGCAACAGCAGGACACTCTACAGATATCCTTGCGAACGGAAGACAAGCGACTGAAATGTGTTAAAATGCAGCGTTGATATTTGAATTTGAATTTTTAACGACAACTAATTTATTGCTTAGGAAGACAATTGCATACGGTGCTGACTATCGATGAGTAATACTATCGATAATGGCAAGAGATATTTGTAAATTTTGTTTATTTCAAAGAGGTTTGCCTGTAAAAAGTTAAGTAGCAAGTTGAGCAAATTCTGAAAAACGGACAATTTATCACATAACGCTGAAACTGACTTATATCGATAAGTAATGCTATCGATAACTGTAAGATATGTCAGTTAAAATTCTAAAAACCTTCTTTATCGAAAAATACAAATCAGTTGCAGTCTAATTACTATCGATAAATAATACTATCGACAACATAAAAAGATATTAACTAAAAATGTGAATTTTTTTCTGTTTTAACCCGATTGCTACGTAATACTATCGATAACTATGTATAAGATATGTCAGCTAAAATTTTAAAAACCTCCTTCTCTATCGAAAATTACAAATCATTTGCAGCCTGATTACTATCGATAAATAATACTATCGATAACAGCATAATTTGTGAGTTAAAATTGTGAATTTCCTCCCAACAGTGCTTATTAAAATCCATAGAACGTAAACTACCCCGATTTTAATGCGGTTTTTTCCTATCAATAAAAAAATTTAAATAAACAACTTACGTATTTTTTAATTCTGAAAAATTTTACAAATTGTTATTGTGATTATAAAGAGATATGACTGTAAACGTTGACAAAGGGAACGTATTTTTCGGAATAGTTTTTACCTTTTTTTCACCCGCTTTTCATCCGCTTTCAATCCGCCCACATGGCCAAATTGAGAGCAGTCATCACACAGCTGGAACAAGAACAACAACAAGCAGCAGTTATAACAAAGCCACAACAAAGCAATTATTAGCACCGTCATTAGCAGCGAACCGTGCCAAATCGAACCGCTCCGCACCGCATCGCACCACTGTGCACCGCACCACAACGAATCCTTGCAAAATGTGCGGCTTTTGGCTAATTAGCTGGGCCATGGCAATAAGTTTTATGCGATTTGAATCGATGGCGCTACCAGAATTACAACTACTCCTCTCTCTACTTCTCCCTTCTCTCCTGACTCATCTGAGACCCCATGGGAGCTACATTCTGTACATGTGTATACAACAAAAGGCAAGATTATGAATATGAAGAATGGTGTTAAATTCTTATCGATTCAGAATTCAACATTAAAAAAGATTTTTACTTAAGTTAATTTACGCTTTTATGAAATACAAAATTCTTTGCTTTTTAAAATACATATTTATTTTAAATGAATTTTGCAAATATTTTAAATAAATATTATTGCAATTTAACTAAAATATGTTAATTTTAAGAAGTGCAAAGTGAATTTTTAGCCATTATTATTTTGTATTTTACTTTAACAATACTTATATTAATTTTTATATTTAAATTTTATATGTATTTTCTTCACTTAAGTTTAATTACTTTTTTAAGAATTACACAATTCTTTGATTTTTAAAATATATATTTATTTTTAATGAATTTTGCAAATTTTTTAAATAAATATTATTGCAATTTAACTTAAATATGTTAATTTTGTAATATGCAAAGTGTATTTTTACAATATTTATATTAATTTTTATATTGTAATGCATTCATAGTGTTTTAATTTTATCATATAAATATTTTTTTTTGAGAAATCATAATGTTGTTTAGTTGATTTTAATATTAAATATGGATAATTTTAAATAATTTACTTTATCATCAAAAATGTAAAACATTTTATACAAGTTAAATTTTTGCCTTGCTTGCAACAGACAAATCAGCACAAAGTATAAGAGGCAGGCAGAGGGGAATGAAAGGGGATTATGGTTGGGGAATGGAGGTCAGGAAGCACTACGAGGTCACGCCCCGTTACGCCCAACACGAGCAGTCCTCAATCCAGTTAATCGCTTTGCTTTAGCGCATTTTTTGAATTAGACTATACAGAGCCCAAAATCCGAACATAGAGACTAGCAACCAAGCTTAAATCCCCTTACCCATTCCATTCCCCTTTTATTCTTGCCACGCCTTGTGGCGCCGCTTTTCATGCAGCTTATTTGCTGCTGCTGCTTCTACAGCTTTTGTCTTGCCTCCGCAGATCATAATAAACAACAACAGAAACGGGCACAAACTCAAACAGAATTCAAGCTTCTTCAAGGCAGCGTCTTAAGCAGTAGAAGAGGAAGAACCAGTTTATTTTCCTACCTTTCTTCCCCTTTTATTCCCTACCTTTGCTCCTTTGCAGCAGCTCTTGATTGTCTGGCAGATGGGGCAAAAATAATGACTAAGCCGAATGCATTTTCTACTATGATGTGGCAGGCAATCTCAGCTACTGTGCAACACAAGTTGCACTCAAAAGCTGATTTGCCACTCAAAAAAAAAAAAAAAAACTAAAATAAAACGAGTGGGGAATGGCTATAGTCGAGCTCCCGACTATAGGATACCCATTACTTTTTTAAATAAATTTAAAATATTTTTTATTGCATGCTTTTAGGCATTTACATTGCTTGAAACTTAAATCAGCCATTACCACCTTTCTATTTGTCCGATCTTGTTAAGAATTGGTAGGATGATAGGTAATAACAGTAGTTAACGCCAATTAGCGAAAAAATCCAAATATCTTGAAAAAAATACTAAAATAAAACAAGTGAAAAGGCTATTGTCGAGCTCCCGACTATGGGATACCCGTTACTT
>JBAMBJ010002225.1:0-43414 GCA_037043495.1 Drosophila recens | reverse complement strand
GGCTGATTTAAGTTTCAAGCAATGTAAGTGCCTAAAAGTATGCAATAAAATTTTTTTTGCATAATTTAATAAATGACGGGTAACCTATAGTCGGGTGCTTGACTATAGCTTTTCTTAGTTGTTTTTTTTGTGTCGAACACAACAATATGCTGCATTTTTGGGAGCTGATGCTGGAGTTCAACAATGTCAGGCTCCAAAAATCCGCAGGCCTTTTGTTGTCCGCCATCTTTTGTAGCAGCTGTCAGTTGTCATTGTTCTTGTTGTTGTTGTTGCACTTGTGAAACTTTTGAACCCGCTCTCAGATATGTCAAATGCCTTGAATCACTGTGCAATTTATTTATGGCGAATTTTATTGATAGTTCAATAACTGCCATTTTGGTTTAGGGCTCATCCTTTTGCTCCTTTTGGGAGGGATTTTTGCAAAGTGACAAAGTTAAATTGACAGTTGGGAAGGGGGGAAGGAGGAGGAACTGTTAGTAGCCCCAAAAACTGGGCATAAACTTGATCAAAATGCAATTGATTTTGAAGCGCAACTTTCATTGACCCAAATTGGGACAAACAACTTGCGAAACGATTTTCATTGTTGTCCGCTGGCTGTCGCAATACAATTTCATAAATTTCATTACAGTCAGTCCCTGGGCAACCCTTAATTCGCCCAAAACTTTAACAGTGCCGGGCAAAAGTTTTCAGCACTTGACAAAAAAAAAAAAAGTATTATCAATATATGTCAACGAGGTCAGCGGCTGGCGGACAATGAAAAAACTTTAGCAATAAAGCAATTTTTTATACCCTGTAAAATGTCGAAAGGAATGAGTTATTATTTTTTGACATGCATTTAAATTTTTAAGAATTGCAAAACAATTTCATTTTTGCAGATAAAGTCTTGAATTCAGCTAAATAGTTATATTATATTTTCCTCCTTATATTCTGAAAATTTCATGAGATTCTAAAAAGAAACATGGAAGATATTTGGTATATCTTGATTGTTTTATAAAAATAAAATTTTGAAAAAAGGAGCAGACAACTTAATATTTTTAAGTGAATATATTAAAGTATTAATATTTTTTAAGTGAGCACTTGTTATACCCTGTAAAATTTCAAAAGAAATGAGCTATTATTATTTTTTGGCTTGCCCTCAAATTTCTAAAAGTTGCATAAAAACTTAATTTTTGCAGATAAAGGCTTGAATTTAGTTAAACAGTTATATTATTATTTTCTCCTAATATTCTGAAAATTTCATGAGATTCTAAAAAAAACCACATGGCAGATATTTAGTACAACGTTTTTTGGAATATCTTGATTGTTTTTTTATAAAAATAAAATTTTGAAAAAAGGAGAAAACAATTTTATACTTTGCAGAAGTAAACTCTAATGAGTTGAAGTCCTTTTCAGCTTTCAATACAGGGTATCTGCTAGTCGTTCAATATATTTTCTTAACCTTTTTTTTTTTGTTTCGACTGAAAGTTTGGTGTTGTTTAATTTGCTGTGTGGCATTGTGGTCGATAGTCCAAACTCAATCTCAGCTTATCGTAGAAC
Organism: Drosophila recens; assembly: GCA_037043495.1. Taxonomy (NCBI): domain Eukaryota; kingdom Metazoa; phylum Arthropoda; class Insecta; order Diptera; family Drosophilidae; genus Drosophila; species Drosophila recens. The sequence goes on along the minus strand of JBAMBJ010002225.1, from coordinate 41,878 downwards.
TGAGCCCAGAATCGAGTTCCGGATTTCGGATTCCGGAATTCGGTTTCTATTGGCAATTGGTAAACATTTTCCGCTCAATTTGTTGGTAGTTCTTGTTGTTTTTTTTTTGGGTTCGCCAACTGCCATCGATTAACTAAAAGTTGCAACGCTTTTTTTTTGGTGTGTGTAAATAAACGTACAGCAAACACAAAATTTTAACTTGAACTTTTGGCCAAAAGTAACTGTCTCGGCCTGCTCTATCTCAGTGGCTGCTTCATTATCAGTCCGGGCCAAACTCTTGAAAATTCCAAAACTCTGAACTCTGCAAAACTCGTGCAACTTTAACTTCAACTTCAACTTGGAACTCGAAACTTTGCTCATAGATTTGTTTATAGATTTTTTTTTTGCTTAGAAACCATTTCGCATTTGCCACTCTCATATATAATATAAAGTGCTTGGGTTTTCTCTGCTCTTTAAAGACTTTTATGCACACTCATAAACTCTGTCAGCTGCAGCAATTTTGTTAACCTGCCCCAGTGTTTTGTCAGCTCATTCAACAGCCCATAAAAATATATAATATAAAACGAGTAAATGCTACAAGCTGCAATGCTGCTGGGGCTTCTTTTTTTGCAGAGATACCCTGTTAATTGGTGATAAAGACTCTGACGAGTTTTTAAATTAGGTTTAAAAATATATAGTTTGATTTATGAAAATTCTTTGAACACCCTATAAATATTTATGCAAGGGTTTTATTTGTTTCTGACTAAAGAAGGCAGGATGTAATAGTTTTAAAATAATTTTACGTAATTAATAAGCTATAAAATACTTAAAGAGCTGACAATTTTAATTAATTAATATATATATTTATATTTATTTATATTTATTTATATTTATTTATATTTATTTATATTTATTTATATTTATTTATGTTTATTTATATTTATTTATATTTATTTACATTTATTTATATTTATTTATATTTATTTAAATTTATTTATGTTTATTTATATATATTTTTTAATATTTATTTATTTATATTTATTTATTTATTTACCTTCAATTCAGGCCACAAAAACAGAGAGTTTAAATAAATGATACAATAAATGATACAAAACAAATTATATTAATTTTAAATTGAACTAAAAACTAAAAAAGTTAAAAACTTCACAAATTAAAAAAAAATGAATGCATTTCCAAGAAAGTTTTACTAACTTATTTATATTTTTATATAGGGTATCACCAAGTCGCCTACACTAACAAAAGCTCAGTGTAAAGCCTTTTCGCTTGTTATATTTTTTAATTTGTATACGACATTACGCATACGCAACGTTGGCGCGCATTAAATGTTCTGCCAACTCTCACATAAAAAGGCTGTCATTTTTAATTTGTAGCCTTTACGAGAAATTGTTGAAATTTGTCGTTCTCGGCTGTGGCATCTGATGACAGTTAATATTTAATAGCGTTTGCTAATTTGATGTGGATGTGGAATTTTTGCGCTCACAGTTAATTGTGGTAATATGAGAGAAATTCTAAAGAATCTTTTTAGCTGCGGCCCTGTTTTAGTTTTTTTTTACCTTTTGCTGCATTCAATTTGAGTGCAACTTGTTTCCCCATTCGGCCATTTATTTATGTCATCAAATTATTAACAACTTTGCGAGAACTCAAAAAACAAACCCCAAACAACTATCATAATTTTTAAAGTTGTCAAAGTTTGCAACAATTTTTCACGCGACGAAAAATGTGCTGCAATATTTTTTGCGCAGTTGAAAATTGTTTGGTGTTTGCAATTTTTGATAAAAACAAAACATAAAAAAAACCCTAAAGTCATTTCTTTCTGGAAATGATAAATGAAGAATTTTAATGCAGCTGCTGTTGGAAATTATTTCTAGTTGCTTAATTATGCTACGATCTCTGGCATTACATAAATTAGATTATTATTGTTTATGCTTTCGTGGAATTTTATGCTTAACTCGTAACACGCTTTTCTGTTTTTGTTTTGGCTATGAATAATTATGAAGTACACAAAAACAATGCAGACAGACAGACAACACACAGCACACACTCAATTTGTATTTAAATTAAGCCATACTTTAGCTTTATAATATGCCAAATTCCATAATTCCTTATGCCATACGAAAAGCACTAAATCAACATAAACAAAGTTTGCAAAATATTTTAAAATGACTTTTCTGCGAGGCACATTAACATGGAGTTTTTTAATTATGCTGTGAAGTTTGTTACACATATTTTTGAAAAGATGAAACTGATGGAAAGAGGTTAATGTTCTATGCTAGAAATCTAGCCTAAATTTATTATAGCTACTTCTTTAGACAGTTAAAAGTTTCAACGAGTCTTATATAGAATTTCTGACTCACTTGATTCCCAAAGAGTATAAAATATTCGACACTTTGTTCTAGTTTCTTCAATTTATTTTTAACAAAAATGTTTGCATATAAATAATTCAACAATTTGCGGCTGCAATTTGTGACTGCATTTGTTGGGACACCTTTTTTGCTTTTGCTCAACAGTTCCTCCAGTAAAATTTGCAAGTTGTTACCTGTTCCTAGCACCCCTCCCTCCAGAGCACTAAAACTCTCTGAATGTGAACCTCAAACGTTGACAAAAACCAACAACATCTTGAAGTAACCAAAAAAAACTTTTGAAGACAGAAAACTCTGTAGTTGCTGCTTGCACAGTTGCTCAGTTGTCAACTGTCTCGCTGCCAGTGGCAACAATCAAGACCACAACTGGTAGAAGAGACTTGAGACGAGAGAACTCGACTTTGAGAGACCCTGTACTTAGTGAGTAAAATAAAAAAGTGTAAAAAATTTGAAATAAAAAGCGAGAAAGGCTATAGCACTCGTTACTTATTCAATTATATTTTTATAAAAAATGTTATTGCATACTTTTAAGCACTTTAATTTCTTAAAATCTTAAATGAGGCATTACTACCGTTTTATTTTCCCGATCTTGTTGCAATTAAGTAGGATCATAGCTTAAATTAAAAGATGACGTTATTTAATCAACATAAACATTACTTATTTTGTAATGAATGGGTAAAAAATTCAATAATGCAAGAAAAACTGAAAATATTTAATAATTATATAATTCTAATTATATATATTTGATAAATTTAGGATCTTATAAAACAGCATGAAATTTCGTATAGGGGATGTCTAATGCTTTTGCTGTCTTAAGAAGTTTTCTCTTTTGACAAATTGAATAGACCCTGTTGAAATTTTGCAGTACAGGGTCCTACAAATATTAAGCAAAGCAGAGAAAGAGCACATGATAGAGAGGGCGTGGGCGGAGGCGGGAGGCGGTAGGTAGGTAGGTAGTGAGAGACCTAAAAATCGTTGGCAGTGCACTGTCAAATATGCAGAGTGGTCGGTCGGTCGGTCTTTCGGTCGGTCGTCTAGTGAACAACATCATCATAATGCCAGTGCTCGGGGCACATTAACATAATCGGACGCAGGCTGCGATGCTTCGAGAGTTGTGGCTGTGGCAGTGGCAACGGCAGCAGCTACAACATCATTTTCATTTGCACTTTATACCCTTTGCTCCCCCGCTGAACTAACTGCACTCCACAACACTCCACTCCCCCTCTGCCCACTTTCCACCCCCGCTGTGGCACTGCGGCTGCTCCCGCAGTGTCAACAACGCGGCTGCTTCGCTATTGTTTTGGCTCGTTGGCGGAATAAACAACGCGGCATGTCCAGTGCAGGCACAACGCTTGAGTGAGGGGCATGGAGTGGGCGTAAAGGGGGATACACAGAGCGAAAAAGTCCCGTACTTAAATTAAGAATTAAGTAATTGTTTATACCTAAAAGTTATACTTGATTTAAGTCCAAATTACTGAAAATGAGCATAAGAATTCTTTAATCAAGTGCCAAATATCTTGATATAAAAACAATAAATCTTGAATCAAGTTAAACTCGAAATATACTAGAAATTATTACCAAAGTTCGTTAAATCTTAATAAATTTATTGTATTTCTCTATCTTTTTAACATTCGCTTGCTTAGAATTCCCAAATGGTTTTATATATTTTACAAAATAATTTCTGCAGTCAATCTTCATTGGCTTTCACCGCAAACTAAAAGCTTTTTAACTAGGGCTGTTGATATTTTTAAAAATATCAATACTGTTGATATTTCGATATAAAAAAAATATAATTTTTCTTGATATTTTTGACAAAAAATATCGATGATTTAAATATTTTGGCGCGAGTTTAAGTATACAGTTTTTCCACCCCAATTTAGTTAGTCATGTTAACACTTATGTTCACTATTTTATTGCAAATTTGGCACTTGGATGTAGTTTCTTTTATTATATCCGAATAAATTTTTGATTCGTCGTTTTGTGCAGAAAAAAAGTGGCGGCAAAAGATAAAGAAACTGGTGAAAAATAGCGCACAATAATATCGTACATTTATATCGATATTGATATTATCGTTTTAAAAATAAATCACTTAAGAATATACCAAAAATTAAATATCGATATTTTGATATTATATCAACTACCCTATTTTTAACACTCAAGCTGATGATTTTGATCATTTATTTAAGGAAGCGTCAGATGTGTCTTGATGATTTTAATACTTATTTTAAGAACATTTTCTACATACAAATTAAGTTTACAGAATTTTTATTTAAGACTGCAGTGGGCTGAAAAAATTTAAAAATTAAAAAGAAGATGAATCCAGTTTGATTTGTCTTTAAAGTAAATTTATGTTTAAAAATACTTACATTCTTAATATTCGTATTTAAAATATTGTACTTGAAATAAGATCGTAATCTTAAACTTAGTGAGAAATTAAGTTGGAAATTTTGCTGTTGTTGTTGCTTAAGTGCGATTTGCTTGATTTTTTCCTCACTGTATTGTGACAGTTGAAACCCGCAAAGTTTTAGCTTAGTCCGTCTATCCGTCCGTCCGTCCGTCCGTCCGTCCCTTGCTTCCGTTTTGCGTCTTCAGCGCCCGCTTTTCGTTATGCACGCGCATAAATCAAAACAATAAAGTTCAAGCGAAAACAATGACGTTGATAATAATGATGATGATGATAAAGAAGATGATGTTGATGTTGTTGATGATGACGTTGTTGACGTTGACGTTTGAATGGCATTGGAGTTGCTGCTGCTGCTGTATTCAGAGTTTTTCCCATTGCTGTTGTTGTTGTTGTTGTTGCTCTGTCCAGTCTATTTATTGATGTGCTGCGACAAATTATGTCATTGAACTGCAGCATGCCCCAATTTGTGTTGTTATTGTTATGGTTATTATTGTTGTTGCTCTGGCTGAAAATGAAAAATTACAGCATCTCCCTCTATAATAATGATGTTTTCATGCTCATGCATAATATTTATTTGATGCCTTTGTTTAGTTGATTTTCCGCAATTGATTTGCAAGCAGTCGGAAAAATGAGGACAGCAAAACAGTTGCGGAAAATTCTCTTCTTTATGTTTTTTCAGCTTAAAGATTATTTAAAATTGAACAGCTGTTTTGACAGAAATTGCAGCGAAATTTAGGTTAATTGGTTGTGTGAATGATGCTTTTAATTGTTTGAATATTTGAAGTTGAAATCAATTTTAGAATAGTTTTTTCAGGCATGGAATTTGAAATGTTTCAGAGATTTTGTTAAAGGATATTCTAAAGATAACAATTTTAGCTGTGTCTTAAAATAATGATTTTACCCGACGATGTTTCGAAGCTAAATTTAATTTTAAGTGTTTTAACATTTGAAGTTGAAATCGATTTTACAATAGTTTTTTATGAATGGAATTTAAAATGCTTCAGAAATTTTAATATAATATATTCTGAAGACAAATATTCTAGCTGTGTCTCAAAATAATGATTTTACTCGACGATATTTTTAAGTTAATTTTAGTTAAATGTTAATAGATTTTCATTCTTTTTAAAATTTGAAAATAATGTCAAAATTTAAACGTCATTTGCTTCCCAAATGAATCATTTAATGAACGGTAACATCTTTTCAGAGTTGACTTTTTTTAGAATTCGAATATTTCAATGGGTACTTAATGGGTTAAGCAAAGTTCTGCATCATTCAAACGGAATTTAGATGACCTTTCCAAATATATTTTTTAGATTTGAAGACTTGACTTACAATACCTGTTATAGTAAAAGAAAGAGTGTACTTAATAATTTGGCAAGTAGTGTATATTTACATACATTACATATCAAATTTTATTTATTTATCAACTTTTCTGTGCACTTTATATGATTGAATGCACATGAAAAGCGCTTTATATAAATTTATTAATTTGTATTTAGTATATTTAAGACGTTTTCACTACAAGACACACACACAAACATAAAAAGGCAACGCTTTGTTTTTGATGCGTATATATTAAGCATACGCCGCATTGGACAGCGTTCAACTTTGAACCGTTGCACAGTTTACATAAATTTAACGATTATTAATGGTCATTAAACAAGGCCAGAAGGCAACTAAAATGAGACAATGTCTAATGGATAAAATATTTTTTTTTATGATAGCTACGACTCAACTTTAGTGTTGTTGTTTTTGGTGTTGGCTAATGGAGGCGCCTCCTCCAAACAGGGCACGACATCAAATGGGCCCATTATTTATTGCTTTAACATGAGCAAAAGGCCAAAAAAGAAACGGAATAACAGGGCAACAGCACTGGGCATGAAAAAATGCCCAAAAATGAGAGATAAAACAGAACAGGATTGAAAGGGACAGAACACGATAAAACAGGACAGAACAGGACGATATATATCAGTGGCAAACGCGTGACGGGACACTTTGCGACTGGCCCAGGCTTTGTGTATTAATAAACAGGACTCGCTCTCTTGGCCAGGAACCAAACCAAGCGTTGATTATGCGGCCAGCCCATGGATAAACAGACATACAGAGAGAGAGACAGAGAGAGAGAGAGAGAGAGAGAGAGAGAGAATGGGAGACAGACGGACAGACAGCACTTAACCAGCTAGGGAAATATGCAGAGTGGGTCAATTTTTGGGTGGTTTCTCCCTCTGCCTCTCCTTCTCTCTTCCCTTTTCTCGCTCTCCGCGTGACATTAAAGTCGCGTCGTTGTCGTTGATGTTAATGTTTATTATGATAATCAGTTTGTTGTCCCAGTAACTAAAGGGAACTAAAGGTTTATGGGTTTGTTAAAATGTCTGTCTGTTGGTGTAAAGAACTATGACAACGGCAAATGAGAAAAAATCTAAAAACAAAATCAATTCTGAAGTTTTAGCCTTGAAATAAGGCACACAGAATGCTTGCTATTTTGCCTATTTTTTTTAAAAGTTAAATGAGATGCTAAAAATAGTTTAATGCAGATCCAACTGGGTCAAATGGAAGGCCTTATATTGTTTAGTTGAATTTTGATTAAGTTGTTGTCATTTTTTATCTGTAAAAGTTGAAGAAATAAAGAAAACAATTTTATATTAAGATTCAAAATATGTTTATTATTTTATTTATATTGTAGGAGAGCTTTAGCTGATTCGATATCAGATTAACGTCGATATGACACTAATTCAAGGTGCAATTCAGGGTATAAAGCTGTTTCAAGAGATGTCAGCGATCCAAGCGTAATGTTATCTTTGACACGCTAAAACCAGTTGAGAATTCTAAGTCGCAAAAGTGACAAAATAGCCGTAAAGCTGATCTAGCCTTTTGTGTGTTGTTATTTAGCCAGTTAAAACTCTCCTACAAATACGTAGAAAGGTCGCATTTTAGATTTTTATTTATATTATTATTTTTTTATAATCATTTTTTTTATTTAATTCGTTTTTTTTTATTATTGAATTTTTTTCTTTAAATAAATTTTTGTTTTTAGACCCCGTACTTTAAAAAAGTATAGGGGTCTATTAACTTTGTCACAAAAAAAATGTGCGTAACAGGCAGAAGGAGGCGTGGCAGACCCCATAAAGTATATATATTCTTGATCAGCATCAACAGCCGAGTTGATATAGCCATGTCTGTCTGTCCGTCTGTCCGTCTGTCTGTCTGTCTGTCCGTCTGTAAGAGCGCCTAGATCTCAGAGACTATAAAAGCTAGAGACTCCAAACTTGGTATGTAGGTGCGTCTATATTAAGAGCAGATCGAGTTTGTTTTAGATTTTGGATCGGACCACTATATCATATAGCTGCCATAGGAACGATCAGTCCAAATTAAGTCTTAGTATGAAAATCTTTTTGTTGTTTGAGATATTTCAACCAAACTAACAGAATATGCATAAAAGATGGTCTCATACATACTAACCAAATTTGGTTGGAATCGAACTACTATATCATATAGATCCCATAGGAACAATCAGTTGAAAATCAAGTCTTAGTATGGAAAACTTTTTTGCTGTTTGAGATATTTCAACCAAACTAACAGAATATGTATAAAAGATGGTCCCATACATACTGACCAAATTTGGTTGGAATCGAACTACTATATCATATAGATCCCATAGGAACAATCAGTTGAAAATCAAGTCTTAGTATGGAAAACTTTTTTGCTGTTTGAGATATTTCAACCAAACTGACAGAATATGCATAAAAGATGGTTCCATACATACTGACCAAATTTGATTGAAATCGGATTACTATATCATATAGCTGCCATAGGAACAATCAGTCGAAAATCAAGTCTTAGTATGAAAATCTTTTTTGTTGTTTGAGATAACTAAATTAAACTGACAGAATATGCATATGGGATGGACCCATACATACTGACCAAATTTGGTTGGAATCGAACTACTATATCATATAGATCCCATAGGAACAATCAGTTGAAAATCAAGTCTTAGTATGGAAAACTTTTTTGCTGTTTGAGATATTTCAACCAAACTGACAGAATATGCATAAGAGATGGTCTTATACATTCTGACCAAATTTAATTGAAATCGGATTACTATATCATATAGCTCCCATAGGAACAATCAGTTGAAAATCAAGTCTTAGTATGGAAAACTTTTTTGCTGTTTGAGATATTTCAACCAAACTGACAGAATATGCATAAAAGATGGTCCCATACATTCTGACAAAATTTAATTGAAATCGGATTACTATATCATATAGCTCCCATAGGAACAATCAGTTGAAAATCAAGTCTTAGTATGGAAAACTTTTTTGCTGTTTGCGATATTTCAACCAAACTGACAGAATATGCATAAAAGATGGTCTTATACATTCTGACCAAATTTAATTGAAATCGGATTACTATATCATATAGCTCCCATAGGAACAATCAGTTGAAAATCAAGTCTTAGTATGGAAAACTTTTTTGCTGTTTGCGATATTTCAACCAAACTGACAGAATATGCATAAAAGATGGTCTTATACATTCTGACCAAATTTAATTGAAATCGGATTACTATATCATATAGCTCCCATAGGAACAATCAGTTGAAAATCAAGTCTTAGTATGGAAAACTTTTTTGCTGTTTGAGATATTTCAACCAAACTGACAGAATATGCATAAGAGATGGTCTTATACATTCTGACCAAATTTAATTGAAATCGGATTACTATATCATATAGCTCCCATAGGAACAATCAGTTGAAAATCAAGTCTCAGTATGGAAAACTTTTTTGCTGTTTGCGATATTTCAACCAAACTGACAGAATATGCATAAAAGATGGTCCCATACATTCTGACCAAATTTTATTGAAATCGGATTACTATATCATATAGCTCCCATAGGAACAATCAGTTGAAAATCAAGTCTAAGTATGAAAATCTTTTTGTTGTTTGAGATATCTTTATAATAAGTACGGGGTCTCCGACAGTCGAGTACCGCTCGACTGTAGCACCGCCGACTAGTTTACATTTATTTTTATTTTCTTGTTTGTTTGTCTTTTAATTTTTATTAGTTTTTTATTTAATTTTTGTTTGTTTTTTTTATTTAATTTTTGTTTGTTTTTTATTTATTTTTTTTTCATTTTAATTATTTTTTTTTTTTTCTTAATTTTTATTCAATTGTTTTTTTTTAATTGGTATCTGTGTTTTGTTTATCGAACAGCGATGATACGAATACTGGGCATCTAATAGTCGAGCAGCTTTCTAGTAGCATTCTTACATGTTGTTATTTGCTGGCATTGTCCGGCATTGTTGGGTTAACGTTGCGTGCTTAAATGTCGCCAATTGCGTGTATCTCAGCGCTTGGTTCAATTTGTGACCAGGTGAGAGAGAGTGTGTGTGTGTGTGTATGCGTGTGTGTGCATGCATGTGTGTGTATATACGTGTATATGGCTATCATAATTATGCAGCTGGCTTAATTATAAAATGTTACCCTGCAGTTAACCTGGGGAATTAATTTATACACACTGCACACAACAACAACAACAACTTTTTGCCTGTTCAATCACAACTTGGTTTACAGTTAACTGGACAAGCTGCAGGCTGGTGTAAAAGAGGAAGGGGAAAGGGGGGCAGCTAGTCCCCAGACTTAGGTTTAGGGTTTCATTATGGCATTCAGCTCAGGTTCATTAACTAATTTTAGCACACACACACACACACACAAATAACATAATAAATTGATGATAGAACAGCAAATGCAGGGGAATTCCCTTTAGAACCACGGCTGTGGTTTTATGCGTATTTCCCTCTCTCTCTCTCCTTATCTCTCTCTCTTTGTCGACTTGACTTAAATGCTGCACACAACGCTGTGGGCCATTTGAAGAGCCAAGGCTTATAAGTACATCTGCTTAAGTACGCTGATGGAAAAAATAATAGAAACTATAAATTTATTTTTTAAATTGTTTTGAAAAAAATAATTTTTATTTTAGTTTATTAATTTTTACTAAATACCTATTTAGCAATGCTTAAAAATTATTTATGTGCCGCTTTTATCCATACCTGTTAAATTTCGATTAGAATTACTAATCAATTGGATTATTTTTGGAAATAATCGTAGTGACTATATGAACAGTGAATTGTTGAAAATATTGTGATAATATAATACTTTCGATTACAAAAAATCAGAAATAATCTAAAATTGTTACAATTATTCAAAAATAATCAGAAAAAATCAAAAATAAACTTTCTTATTATTTTGGATTATTTTTGATTTTTTCTGACTATTTTGGCTATTTTGATTGGAAAAATTTAAAATAATCTGATTTTTACTTAATAGTCATAAATAATCAAAAATAATAAGAAATAGTCCGAAATAATCAGAACGATTTTTTTTTGATTATTTTCGATTTTTTTCTGATTAATTTTGAATAATTGTAATACTTTTAGATTATTTTTGATTTTTTGTAATCGTAATCATTAAATAATTGTACAAAACCGAAAATAATCGTAATTTAATCATAAGTTCGACTTTTAAACGAAAATAATCTAATTAATTTAATTTAACAGGTATGCTTCTATCACATAATTGAAATGTCAAAATGACTCTCGTTTCTATTATTTTTCCCATGACTGTATTAGCATCCAACTTGACTGAAAGACATCATTCAATGGAATTCTCTTGTTTGTGGCAAAGATAGAAATCATCTTCCCCTTCCCCTTTCCCTTTCCCACTCCCCGCTTTTGTTGTTATGTCAACTATTTTGTTTGTTATTCGATGCAGGAATTCTGAAATTCAGAAATTGCTAAAGCCCATTGCATCTACGACTATTTAGTACTTATAGTTTGCACAGCACAGATTTCATTAGGCCAGCAACTCAATTTGTATCTTGAATTCTGAATCTCAATTTATGTACATAATTGATTTAATACGAGTATATGTATGAGTACTCAAATGATTCGCATCAAAGAGCACACTCAGTCTTTTGAATGACAAATATTTTAAATTGCATTACAGCTTGTCGACTTAACCAAATTTTATCATCTAATAGTTGAATGTTGGATTTGCGTCAGCCGCATTGATAAACTTGCCACAATGTTGCAATTGAATAAGCATTCCGACTACCACAAGTTTTAGTAATGATTGGGCTTATGAGATATGCAAAAAACATTTTAATTTTGTAAACAAGTTGATGTGAGAATTTCATAAAAATGAGCATGAGTTTTTCCTAAGAAAATAGTTTTGGTTTTACAAACATCTTAATTAAAGTTGGCAAATATTAGTTATACGATATTTAATATATCCTGACCAAGATCTAGCAGCGAGGCACGAAGTCAACGCAACGTTTTACTGCTTTACACTGAAAAAATGAAATGAAAGCATATTCGAACTGTCGCATCGTTACAGTTGGCAACGTAAAGAGAGCAAAGCATTAGTTGCAGTGTATGATAAAAGTCTAGCGCTGTGCGGTCTCTCCTCATTGAACGCAGCTCAGCGACTGATATCAAAAAGCATCAGCCGATCAGATGCTTCGTGAGAGAATAAAAAGCCAAACACACGCATCGTGAGAGCAGAAACCACCGAGCGTGCTATTTATAGAACACACGTATTCTCTCTCTCTATACGTGTGTCGGCTGCGACGCCGGCATTTTGGACACCACTGAATACATAGTTAAAAAATGGAGAAAAGGTCTCAAAATTAGCTGTTGTACATATAGAAAACTATTATTTTTTCAATAAATACATTTTTTGTTTGACAAAATTTGTTTCTTCCACAAATATCTTTATTAAAATCTGCAAATCTGACTATAAATCAGAATTACTATAAGTCTCACACATTCTGACTAAGTTACTAAAAAACCGCTCGACTATAACATTCATTCAAATAGAAATGAAAGATGGAAAAATGCATTTGCACAATAAACTGCAAGTGTATTAAAAACTTTGCGCGCTTTGGTGCAAACTGTCTAATTCAAATAAAAAACAGATATCAGAATTGCCATAAACACATGAATACACTCATGACTACTTATATATAAACATAAAGAAGAAAACACTCATCTGCCTCATATGAATAAGTTAAGCCAGAGAGTGAAACATTTTGAGCAGCACATTTGCCAGAGCTCATCCTTTTTAACAGGCAGCTTAGTGCAAACTTCCCACTTTGAGTCTACTTTCTGCAATCGGTTTGCTTTTCTGACAGTTCAGTACAGTTCAGTTTTCCTGCCTTCCTCTCTGCTTCTGGTTTTTTTCCCACACATCGCAGTTGTTGTATCATAAGCAGTTTGTGGGTCATACATACATATGGGTATATGAAAGCAAGTTTTACTTGGTGCGGATATTTTGTATTTGCATTTGCATTTGCTGCCTCATAATCCGCAACCACAAATACATATGCAATCGCAACTGTCGAGCTCAATGCGTGCAACAAGCAGCAAGCAGCTGCAACAACAAACAACATGCTAGAATATTAGACTCAAGGGTGCTCGACTGTTAGATGCCCAGTATTTATATCTTTACAGCTGTTTGATTCAATAAAAAAAATATTATAATTAAAAAAAAAATAATAATAATAATAAATACAAATATACTCCAAAAGAAATATTAAAAAATATTCGAAATATTAAAAAAATAAATATAAATATTTAAACAATTATTAATATAAAAGTATTCAAAATAATTTTATGCTATATTAAAAAAAAATTTATAAAAAGAAAAATGTACACAAATATTGATTAATAAAAAATCTGTTCTGTTATGAAAAAATCCAAACTAATGGTTGATTTTCGAACAATTTTCTATAATAGTTATAGATATAGTACTCCAATCTGACCGACTTTGATATATGTGACGAATCTGTACCTGTAAAAAAATAATATTTAAAAACATTTAAAGACTTAAAAACATTAAAATCATAACTGTTAAATTTCGATTAGAATTACTAATCAATTAGATTATTTTTGGAAATAAGAATGAAATTATTACAATTATTAAAAAATAATAATTTTTGATTTTTTCTGATTATTTTGGCTACTTTGATTGTGAAAATTTAAAATAATTTGATTTTTACTAAATAGTCATAAATAATCAGAAATAATAAAAAATAATCAGAAATAATCAGGAAAAAATAAAAAATAATCCGATATAATCAGAAAGATTATTTTTGATTATTTTTTATTTTTTCTGATTATTTTTGAATAATTATAATAATTTTATTATTCAGGAAAAAATCCAAAACAATCAGAAAGATTATTTTTGATTTTTTCTGATTTTGTTTTTTTAATTTTTTAATAATTTTAGATTATTTTTGATTTTTTGTAATCGTTATCATTAAATAATTGGGCAAACCTGAAAACAATCGTAATTTAATCATTAGTTCGACTTATAAACAAAATTTTAAGAAAACTTAATTTTTTTTTTGAATTTGAAAAATACAAATAATTTTTGCAAACAACAAATAACAAAATATAAAAATTTAGCCAATACTTATTAATAATAAACAACTAAAATAAATAAATAAATAAATAATTTAATATCTATCTGTTCACACAGACTTTGCCACAAATCCATAAGCCTTTTGGCTTACTGGGCTAAGCACAGCGAGTACTCGTAAAAGCAACAGACACGGGCCAAATGGCAACAACAATTCAAAACCAGTTACACGCCTAGTCAATTACACAAAGAACCAACATTGAAAGCCCAACACCAACGCATCGTTAGCAAACAGCAGAGGCAGCAGCAGCAGCAGCCCCAGCTCCCCCTCCCTCTGGGGAACCTCCCCTTCCCCTCTTCTGTTTTCAATCTACCTTTTGTAATCTGCACTTTCCACTGGCTCCACGCCTGTCTGCAATTTGAGGCTTTACTGTCACTCAGCAAACAACAAAAACAACAACAACTCGAACCACAACAACATTGAGACATTGCGTGGGCTTTAGAACCACGAGCGAGAGAGAGAGACAGAGAAACCCACGCCGAAAATCTTAGCCAAAATCGTTGACTGCACTTGCGCCTCCAAAAAGGGGGTGTGGCAGCCGCAAAACGCTTGTGGTCGAAACGACATGCGGATCAGGCCAGAAACCAGAAACCCCGCCAGCTGCAGACTTGACTGCGACTCTCTGTTGTGTGTGTGTATATGTGTGTAGAACGACATTGACACAGACCATGGAGGACTGACGGAGGTTAAGATGGAAGACTCTCAAATCTCCATTCTCTACTCACAGCTCTCGACTCTCGTGGCCACGTGGGCGTCCATTAAACTGAACCGTTGCCCCAATTTGTGTGAGATATAGGCACAGTGGAGCAAAGAGCTTAAATTGTGCAGTGTGATAACATAGACAGATGCTCATTCTATAAATAACAACAATAACTACAGAGCCAAATTTTCAATTGCAAAATAACATAGTTATATACTACTTTAAATGGTTTTTTTTCAAGTATTATAAAAATATTTCACAAAAAATAACAATTTAATGTTTATCTAGTCAAAAATGCTATGAAAAGTTATGCAAAAAAGTTCAGTTTTATTTTCAAATATTTAAGAATGAAATGTTGAAAACAAAATAATGACATTCGTCAAAGAATACAATAAAATTTTTAAGTATTGATTATTTAAAAAATATCACAAAATGCACTAAAACATCACAAATTCATATTAAGACTGCAGATCTTATATTAAAATGCAATTTGAAGCTCAAATTTAATAGAAAAGGAAACTAAATAACACAATTTTTAAGAAATTGTATGGAGTATGAACAAAATGTGTTTAAAATTATCAGAAAAGTTTCTTAAATTGTTGTTTTTTTTTTGCTACAAAAATATATGTTTAAATATACAATGATTGGGACAGTTTCAATAGCTCATAATAAACGTATTTATTTTAAGCTTGAGGCCTATAACTGCTTTCAACTTTATTTCTACATTGTAGACTTTTAGGGTGCATTTACACTAGTTGACAAGCTGGTCAATTTCATCTCAGTAGACTGAAAATTTTGATGGCAACTTAATCAACTCTAGAGTCAACACTGTTCAACTCTAAGCAAAAGTGTGTTGACTTGCTACAATTGACAAAATTGTTAACTAGTGTAAATACACCCCAAACTGCAACTGAAAATGTTAAAATGATTGTATTATACATTTTTCTTTCACAGCTCAAAGTTCAATAACTGTTTTTTATTCCTATTTAATTTATGGTTATATCTTTATGTTACTGAACTATCACTTTTTGCTCAACTTTGTCCCACTGTGCGCCAAAAGGGATTTAACAGGGCACGCGTCTGGTGAATTGTTGTTGCTTCGTCATCAAAATATATGTATTATATAGGCGTATCAATACTCGTTATTATAAATATGTATTCAGTATTCAGTTGGGTACTCGATAGGCAATTAAATGGAACGAGATAAGCGTTCGTTGGCTTAGAAATAAATTCAATGCCATGACTCTTGTGACAGCATCTCACAGCACAGTAGATGCCGCTGGTGACGTCACTGAAGTTAATTGAATTAGTTGAGCTGAGCTGAGTTTCGAAATTGCGAAACATTTATTGTTAGTACTACAACTCTGGCGAGCTCTCATTAGTCGAGTTTTTTTTTTCTCCCAATTGCTGGCAAATTGCAGACAGCACGTGGAAAGAAGAGAAAAACTTCTATCTTTCAATCTTGTTTCCCCCTCTGGCTCTCAAGTTATTTTAGCACTTGAAGGCATGGCATGGAATAAAATCAAATTGATGTAAAATACATTTCAAACACTTTGGCTTTGCTTTATTGCTTTTGCTACAGATATATATATTTTTAGAAACTGGGTCATTTCGGTCTTGCCACCTGTCCTCCAATCTCCTTCCCTCTTACGGCAAATCAGCAGAGGAAAATCTACAAATGAACACATTGCAAGTGTCTCCTTGAAACGGCTCTCGGTTGGACCATTGGCAAACCGTACACGATTTGTGTTTTAAGCACGATATCGAACACTGAACTGTGTGGCATGTGGCATGTTTAAATTGGTGGCAAGAGGCAGATCTATCTATCTGTCTCTGTCTGTCTGTCTTTCCATCTGTCTGTCTGTCATTCAGTGTGCATAAAAGTTTCTGTCGAGTGCACAGACTTTGAGACTGTTTGCTAATGTTTTAATTAAGCACAAAGAAATGAATTTAAGTTTAAAATATTGTTGAGGACAAGATTTTGAATATGCATAAAAAATATAATTTAATAAATTAAATTTTAAGCCTAAGCAATAGATATGTAATTATATGTTATTTAAATCGGAATGTGAAGTAAATTAAAGAATTCAATTTGCAAAAAATGCACATAATTTATTTTTCAAGAAAATCTTTAATGATTACATACTGTTACAGTTTGTCAAAAAAAGGCTTGGACAAAAAGAATCTTGCAATTTTTTTTTTTATTTTTATTGATAAATCTTTTTTTTATTACCACAAGAAATAAATAATAAGGTGCTTTTAAATAATTTGCAATTTTTTAAATGAAATCTGGGACCGAAAATGTTATGAGAAATATATAAAAAAATTACTTTTAATACTTTTACTTTATAAATCATATTTAATAATTATTTTTGGTTAAAAAAATAAAAATTATAAATAATTATTAATATTGATTTTTATTATATAAATCAAAAAATAATGATTAAATTTGTTTTTTTTCTTTTGATTTTTTTATGTAAATTAGGTTATCATTTACTTTTATCTTTTTTCCTCACAAAAAAGTCTTTCTAGACTATAATTTTTTTAAATCTCAAATTTAAGTTTATTGGTTGTTTGCAGATGTATTTTAAACAAAAATCGCATTAGTCTTTATGTGTGATTTTTTGAGTTAAAATTTTGATCAATAAAAGTTATTTTCAATCCCTCAATGAAATACGTTTAGTTTTTTCTGTTTTTAAAAAAACTACTTGACACACTGTACACACATATTATCTTGCCTGCTGTATTTTTTTTTTGCCTATTTCCACTTGTATCACTTTTTTTTCTGCGCAAATTAAAGACGTTTTTAGAGCAGGAAAATCTTGCACCCTCTTCGGAAATATATAAACATAAGTATGGAATAATTGACAGGAACAACAGGCATAAATGGCAGTGTGACATCACTTAAGTGATCAACAATTAGGAACAACAAGAAACAACACTTGTGTGCACACTCCAAAAGACACTTTGCATGCACCCGGGGAATTGTTGTCAAGTGTCTCATAGATATACCCCAAAAATGTCGCTCAAATAAATATGCGACAACTGAACTTGCCCCCGAAACAAATGAAAATGACCATTTCTAATTGTTACAAATTTGAGTTTGAACAAGTTTTATATTAAGTACCACAATCTGGGGAGTTGTAAATAGAACAAGAATATAACAAGAATATTAGCCAAGTGCCTAAATTTTGGTAATTTAAGCATAATTTAACATTTATGGCGCAATCAAAAGCAGTAAAAACTTAGAGTACACAGATAGAAATTTGAAAGAGGAAAGAGTTTATTGAAGCTGAAACTGAAAAAGGCTTAAGAGATCTTTGAGAAAATTATAGAAAAGGAATGGCTTTAATTGAGTTATGACTTAAATAATAAATATTAAATTTGGGTAAATTTATAAAGCACTTTATTTATTATTTATTATTATTATTATTATTTATTTATTATGCATGTTATTTTAAAAAGTGGAGTAGCTTATAGGATATTAAAAAAAAATTATTTTTTTCCAGATATTGGTCCTTTTAAAATGTTTTTTGTTTATATTAATTCAACCAAATTGACTACATTAAATAATATAAAAAAAAGTGTAAACATAAAAAAAAATAAAATATCACAGAATACAAATAAAAAAATTTAAGAGAGGATTTCAGATTTCGTTTCATTAACAATCTAAATTTCATATTCATATTTTTTGAAAACATTTTTCACTTAAGATCTTTTTTCAAAATACTTATAATCATCTTTAATGCAAAATAAAAACATATACGTATTAGTTTACCTTAATGTATCTCTTAATAGGCTCATAACTTCAAAATATTCGCTATTTCCATAAATAAAACATATTTACAATAATTTTGTAAATTACTCAGATAAAGTTTCTAAAACTCTTTTTAAAAAGTTTCCACAATAAAAGGAGCAATAACTTATTTAGATATCTTTAAATACGCAGAAATTCCCCCAAGATATAGGTATTTGTTTTTTTTTCAACATAATATCTTTCAACTCCCCCGCAGATTAATCAATAAAGATGGAAACACGATTACCTGCCGTCAACCCACGTTGTTTTTGGGCAGCAACTATAGAAATCTCAGCACATGCAGCAATTGATGTCAGTCTCATTGATTTATGACAACATAAAAGATGAGAAACAAGCACATGAATAGGGAAAAGTGTAATAGAGAGCGAAAGCGACAGAGAGAGAGTGAGAGGAGATAGATCTAGACGAAAGAAACACAAGCGTTAAAGTGTGAAAACTCATTAAACGCACACAAATTGTTTATAGAGGGAACATTTAGCTGGGAACTTGTGAACTGAGGGGGGAAACTCGAAGGGGAAAGGAAGAGAAGAGAGAGCGAGAAGGGTAACTGCATAAACTCAAGTTGCATTCATCCGTCAAATGGGGCACGACAGACAAACGTCTGACAATTGTCTGGCCAATGAGTCAGTAGTCGCCTGGGTCTGTGGGGCGTCAGTGGGTTAACTGAGTGGCAAGTCATGCTACCCGACGGGGCAGCAAAATGAGGCAAGTGTTGTTGCAAGCGTTGCATTCAATTTACTACAGACAATTGATTGTTTTTCTTTTTATATTTTTCAATTTTTTTTTTTTTTTTTTTTTTTTTTTTGGTGCTGCCAGCAAAATCAACACAAATTGAAAACGATTATCAATATGTCTGGCCTGTCAAGGTTTTAGGGTAGCTAGGACAAGGGGCGGGGGGTGTGGCCATAGGGTGTGTGCTCAGTGGGGGGAGTTCAAGCCGCGAAAGCGCGAAAAGCTAACAAAAAAAAATGGAAAAGGGCCAGACAAACAAATAGCACGAAGCGAAGCAAAGCAGCAACAAAAGAAAACAACAGCAACAACAACAAATGCAACCACAACAACAACAACAACAACAGTAAAAACAACAAAATTTTGACTGATAAATGGGCAGCCAAAAACAGCAAAGTAAGAAAAAAAATAAAAATAAAAATAATAAAACAAAGTCGTGAAAAGGGGGGGAAAGGGACTGTTGCAAGAGTAGTGGGCGTGTCAAGGGGCAAGTTGGGCATCTCTGGGGCACACTTCAATGTTGTTATTGCTGCAATTGTTGTTTTTACACACACACACACACACACTAACATTGAGGCCATAATCGATTTCCCTTGCGTTTAGTTAAAACGTTTTTTTCTGCACATTTCTGTGACTCGAACTCATTAAGATTGAACTGTTTATTGAATCGACAAAAGCAGCGATTAGTCAACAGACAAAGTTATTTAAAAGTTTACTATATACTTGTTATTATATAATAAGAGTTTAGCGCTAGGAACTCAAGTAAATGTTTTGGAAATAAAACAATGTTCCTAAGAAAAAGTTTATATAAAGTAAAAATTAGTTTTACTTAAGAAATTTCTAATTATTTTAAATATAACATTTTTATTATAATAATCCACAAATAAAGTGCATATTTTTAAATTAAAAAGTAACATAAAAAATCATATAAAATTTGTTCAAATGTTTTTATTTATATGATAACAAAATTGATTAGCTGCTAAGAAATTTAAAAATAAAATCAAATTAAATATGATTTGTTAATATGTGAATAAAGATTAATAAATTCTAGAGTTTATTGTGATTGATAAATACAAGTTTTAATTTAAATATTTAATACACTAAATTAACAAGTATTATTTTCTCAAAAATGTCTAAAAAATTTATGTTTTTAGAATTATTTACCTAATGCAAAAGCAAACAAATTTTTCTTTCATTTTCTAACAAGTATGTTTTGTAAATTGTTTTTTAATATATTAATATTCTGCTTTTAAAAATTATGGATTCAAGTCTAGGTGCAATAGTCATTTTCGAACTCTTCAACTTATGTTTTTACTTTTAAGAGTTCAATTTTGAAACACTTTTTAACAGTTTTGTTAGAGTATAAAAACTGCAGTGTGTTGAAATTGTTGCTGCTCATTATTAAAGATCCAGCCGTAAGTGTTGTTGTTGGCATTGTTGTTGTTGTTGCCACACGCTCAACTGCAATTCAGTGAAATATGCTGAGAGTCTACACCACATGCCCCTTCCTATCCACGAGTAAGGGGAGTTTTCCTTAAACGATGCCCCAGCAGAGCACAACAATGTAAACAAAATGTATCGTAAAATAAATAGTTTTCAAAACCATTAAAGAAACGAGAAGGCCAGCGTAAAAGAATAACAGAAACAGCAAACAATAATGAAGAGGAATGGTGAGAGAGAAAGGGAGAGAGGGAGTAGAGAAAAAGAGAGAGAGAGAGAGAGAGAGAGGAATGGTAAAGTTGGAAGCCGCGAGAAACTGTCGAGGTTTCTTGGGTTGCCTTAAAGACCCAGGCGCGAAGTTTGTGGCATTAAGTTTTCAACATGCTCAGCAAATTGTTTAATGGTCGTGCCCCAACTCTAACTCCCCCCCCCCCGCTTCTCTGTGTGTATGTATGTGTGTGTGTGCAACATGATGCTGTAGCAAGTATAAACATAAATGCCTGAAATGGAATCGTCTTGCAAGCAAATTGAAAACCGAAATAACTCGAAACGAAAACTTCAGAGAGCAGGAGATAGAGAAAAAGAGAGAGAGACATGTGTTATTAGCCAGAAAATACATAACTATTAAAACAGTAAATGGAGAACTTTGAGTGGAGAAGGGGAATGCGAAATAAGCCAAAAGAGTTGTCGACCAGGCGACAACAACATAAATATTTAATGTAAATTGAAAAGTGCATGCCACATAAATTTGCAAGCAAGTTCTCGAAGGAAAGAGCTGCAACTTAATACAAGTAAATAAATATGTATACACACTGAGTTGTAGATATAATTGTACAAACAGAAAGAGAGATACATTTGTTCAGACACTTGAAGTCAGTTGTTGGACAAGCAAGTCAGCAACAAACAAACTGTTGCAAAAGTTTAGATCAAGTATTAATGCCACAAGCAAAAAAAAAAAAATAAGAAAGAAAAAAAATGAAAAGAAATACTGGTGTAGGAAGAGCAATGGCAGTCACTGTAGAGGTTTTCCATGCACAATTGAAGAGGAAATTAAACAAGTTTGCCTAACGAAGAAAACAAAGTTTTTATGCGCGCCTTAAAGTATGCTGCAAAAAAAAGATGCAAACAAACAGCAGCCGCAAACACACAGATACACACAGAGACAAACACACAGAAATACACACGCACACACACACACCTACACAAAAGTTGTGCCTAAGGACTATGGGTACTTTAGCTTTTATTTTTTAAATTAATTATTAGCTAAAGAATGAAAAAAAAGTTTTTTTGACATGGGTTTATTTTTCTTAATTTTATTTATTTATTTATTTTTTATTTCGTAACATTTAGTAAATTTTTTTTTTTTTTTATTTATTTACTTTTATTTCTTTATTTTTTTAGTACATTTTTTTTTATTTATTTATTTTTTTTTATTGTTGCCTTGAATTAAACATTTTTTTTTATTTCTTATTTTATTTTATTTTATTTGTTTATTTATTCTTTTTTTATTGTTGCCTTGGATTAAAACACAATTTAAAAAAAATTTTCCAAAAATTTGATTCAATATTAGAACTTTAAAAAGAAAAGAAAGTCTAAACAAATAAATAAAAATTGGCAGAAAATCAAAGTTACAATATAATACATATAATTTTAAATAGAACGTTAAATGTTATTTAAAAATGTTATTGAGTATTATTTATCGAAAAGTTTCGAAAAGTAATTTATCGAAAAATTGGATTTATTTTTTTTAAGACTTTCTGCTAAAAACAAAAACTTCCCAAAAACTATGCTCAAGTTCATCGTTAAGTTATATTTAGCAAAAATTGATTTCTTAACAATGTTCAATAATTTTAAGATTTATCTCAGTTTTTAGCACTTTTGAAAATACAATTTTATTAAAAGTTTTTAACTTTAAGATGTTTAACTTTTACACGCAATTATGTGAAGAAAGTTGCAAATAAAATTTGCAAAGTTTCCATAGTACCCAGTGACAATGCCAGTGTGTGGGAGGTGGGGAGGAGTACTGAGGCGGGGAAGGGGGCGTGGCACATTGTCAAGGCACATTGCAATGCTGCGGCTTCTTTTTCAACTTCTTCTTCTTGTTCAGCGAGTAAACTTTTTGAATCAATTTAAGTTCTGACATTTTAATGATAAATTTGTAACAGAGCAAAAAACAAGGCCAAGAATGTAATGTTGTTGTATTTGTTGTCGTTGTCGTTATTGTTGTTAACATTCGTCTGTCTGTTTGTCTGTCTGTTTTTCTGTCAGCTACTGTTGAGTTAGAAAAATGCTGTTTGTAAATTATTGCAAGTGCCTTTCAAAGTGGTTTTGCCCATGTTGATGATGGCTGCAGTTGTTTTTTCATCATCTGGAAAAACTTATATCTACATTATGTGCAAAAGTGAATAGAATGAATGGTAAAGTTCTTCTTGATGACGATGATGAACTTGAGAAAACAGCTGCTGCTGACAGTTGCCATGGCTAAAACTCTTGTCAAATTAATATAAAGAAATAATCAGAGCACTCGACATTTCTTCGTCTCGAAATGTGCCTTATGAATTACTAAGAACTGCGATAAATTGTTCAGGTTAGTTTTTCTGGAATTTAACTTATTCTTTAGCAAGATAAAGTACGGCAATTTATTAAGTGAATAACTGAATTCTTGTTGAATTTATTTAATAAATGTCATTCGTAGGTTCAATGAAATGCTTAAGTTAAATTTAGAGTCTGACAGCGAGGCTTCGAAAGAACTAAATTTATGTAAGACTAAAATGCATATATCTTTATAAAGATGAGTAGATATTCTCAGTAATAAAGGCAATTTTAATATTTTATAAAATACCTGAACTACTTAATGCCAGAATTTCTAAACATTTAAGCTGTTTTTTTTTTTCATATCTAGTTTAAAGATTTTTTATAACAAGATTTCTGATTATACACCTTACTTAAAAAAAAAGGATAAAGGGTTTATTGTATTCGTTGTAAAGTATGTAACAGGGTGAGGGAAGCATCTCCAACCCTATAGAGTATACATATTCTTGATCAGCATCAACAGCCGAGTCGATTTAGCCATGCCCGTCTGTCCGCTGTTTTTAGAATATTACTTATTTTATGGTAATTAACTTTATCTATTTTTATAAGCTATCATCTTACTAAGTCGCAACAAGATCGGCCTAACAGAACGTTAGTTATCGCTGTTTTAAGTTTCAGAAATGTAAATGCCTAAAAGCATGCAATAATTTTTTTTCAAATTTTTTTAAATAAGTTACGGATATCTTACAGTCGGGAGCTCGACTATAGCCTTTCCCCTTTGTTTTTAAGTACATTTAATAGCAAAAATCAGTTTAAAGATTTTTTTATAAAAAGATTTCTTATTTTCAAGCACATTAAATCATTGAGAGATCAGATTTTTTTCAGTAAAATATGTGTTTATTTGCTCTTGTCAGAACTTGTCTAAAATTTGAGACAATTTCAGCTTATACTTTAAGTTTGCTACTTTAAGTTTTGCTATTGACATATTTCAAGTGTGTGTGTGTGTGTTTGTGTGTGTGTGTTTTCTAACCCAACGTACACGTGTCGACAAATGTTGATATTGTGCGAGCCTCAAGAGAGATAGCCTGAGCAAATATTGTTGTTGCTCATCTAAACCTCATTATTGACTCATTTGGTTCTGGGCCGTAAAGCGCCCGAAAGTATGCTGTCATTATTTAGGCGACAGCCGCAGCCATTTGCAATTAAAGTAAGCCACATGTGCAGTTAATGGCTAAGTCCACACTCAACCACACACACACACTCAACCACACACACACACTCACACATACACCTAAATACACATAAAGATACTTGGATATAGATACATTTGTATCTATAGCTATAGCTACAGTTGCTTTGCGGCTGCTTCGTTTTATTTGCAGTTTTCCATCAGCATTTTGTTGACATTCGATTTGAAATGCCAGCAAAATTGTCGTTAGCTTATAAATACAAAAGGGGCGTTAGTTTGAACTTCATAAATGTCATCAATTAGTTGAGAAAACAAGAAAAATTATATTTGACTGCAGGAAGATTAAATAAATCTTAATGAATGTCAATACTGAAGTAAAAATATTAAGTTTTCTTTGAATTTGTTGTATATATAAAAATATAAAATAATGTTAAATCTTAATTTAAGATTTAAAACACTTAACCAAAATTTATAAAAGATTAAATAAATTTCAATGAATGTCAATACTGAAGTGACAATATTAAGTTTTCTTTGAATTTGTTGAATGTATAAAAATAGAAAATAATGTTAAGAATGTTTAATCTTTATTTAATATTTAAAACATATAAAAAAAATTTAAAAGATTAAATAAATCTTAATGAATGTCAATACTAAAGTAACAATATTAACTTTGCTTTGAATTTCTTGAATATATAAAAATATAAAAAATGTTAAAAATATTTAATCTTATTTTATATTTAAAACATTTAAAAAAAAATCTAAAGATTAAATAAATCTTAATGAATGTAACAAGTAACAATATTAATTATTCTTTAAATTTGTTGAATATATATAAATATCAAATAATGTTAGAAATGTAAAATATTAGTTTTATATTTAAAACAATGCATTTAACACTTAAAATTCTTAGATATAGAAAAGATTTCCTTATGGTAAAATCCCCAACCAAAATTTTTCTATAAAAGTTGTCTTATTAAAACAAAAAAAATTAGTTATTTTAATAATTGTGTGACTTTAAAATATGTATTTATTTTATTAAATTCAAATATTTTAATATTTGTCTGACTTTAAAATATGTATTTATTTTATTTAATTCAAGTTCATTCCATATTTGTTACGGAATTTAAATCAAATCTCAGTGTCGACTGTTTATAAATAAATAGTTATCTTGTGGATTGAATCAAAAAACAGTTCTTCCTACAAAAGTTGTTCATTTGCAACTAAATAATAATAAATTAATATTACAATCATAGCAAATACTTGGAATGATCACTTATCAATAGCCTGGTGCTTAACCCCTTTGACAAAAAACACTTTAAATAGTTGCTAGCTATTTGTTGACTTTGTATGAACTATAATTATTTATGTTTATTTATAATGTATTAATATTTGTTTTTCCCCGTAACACTTTTGCAGATAAGACAACAAACGGTCAATGCCTGATAGTGTTGCAATTGAAACTGGGTCTCTCTCATACGACTGATAATGGCCAACAACAACAACAACAACAACAACAACAATAAAAACAAAAAAAGCAATAACTACTTAAAGAGACAGCCACAATGGCCAAACAAAATGAATATTTAAAAATTTGGAAACATATCAAATGGCGAATTGAAAAGTGAAATTTAAACAAAACACAAAAAAAAGTGCAAGTAAAATAAATAAATATAAAAATTCAAGAAACATTGACAAAATAATTATAAAAGTGCCATAGAAAAAACAAACACGAGTTTTTTTATAAAAATAATATATATATTTCAAACATATCCCAAAAGCAAACGCTGCCAATTAGAGAGAGATAGAAAAAGAACAAAAGAAAGAGAGAGAGAGAACAAAACGATACATATATAAATATAGACTAAAATATAGATATATATATAGAGACAACTTGTTGTAGTAACCACCGAGCATAGAAAAAAAGTCCAACAACAATATGACAATATCAACAGCAGCTGCAACCACAGCAACAACCACAGCAACAGCAGCAACAACCACAACAACAACATCTACAAAAACGTATAAAATTGCAAATCGTTTGCCTGGCAAATCGTTGAAATATGAAAAACTCATTAAACAGCCGCAAATGCAGTCGGAATTGGGCACACAAACGGATGCGGATGCGGATGTGGATGTCGATTTGGATGTGGATGCAACAACAGTGGAAAGCAACCAATTCAATAAGCATTTCGGCAATGGCAATGGCAATGTCTATGCCACGCCCCCTAGCACTGACCTCCTGCTGCAAACACAACAACAACACATCACAGATCGCACAATGCTGTTGCCAACGCTGGAGCAATCATCTAACGGTTTTCTGACCAACATTGCCAACGGCATTGTCACGTACAAGGCCAAAACCAATGGCAACAACAGCAACTACGATTTTAACTCTACCTCATCAACGTGTATTGGCAGTGGGAATGGAAACGGGAATGGAAACGGGAATGTAACAATTTCAAGTTGTTGCAATTTAATTGCACGTCGCTGTTTTGGCATCAATGTGCGACGCTGCGTTTACGTTCTGTTTGCCATCACCGTGGTTAGCATTTTCTACTACACGCATTACGTGGGCACCGATGTGGTCTATGGGTGAGTATCTGCCCCCTACCCCCCTTCCCTCTTTTCTTTTTTTCCTCTTTTTATTCTCCTCAAAAACCTTTAAACATTCTTCAGTGTTGAAAGAACTTCAACTGCTAAAATAGCTAGTTTCTTATAATAGATTTAGCTGGAAAGAGCTATAAAATATTATTATTTTTTGAAAGGTATTATAAAATAATTTACTGATCTAATTTTTTTTACCCTGCTAGATTTTTAAAGTAAAAAAGTAAAAATAATAACGCATCATAATTTTTTGAATTTAATAATAAATATAAAACTTTTGATTTAAATTTATAGCTGTGCTAGAATTTCTTATAATAAATTTAGCTGGAAAAAGGTATACAAAATTCAGCTTTTTCGGTAGTATTAATATAATTATTTATTGATTGCGTTTTTTTTTTTTTTTTTTTTAAAATTAAATTTGAAAATTAAAAAAGTAAATAATAATAACGCATCTTAATATTTTTAATTTAATAATAAATATAAAACTTTTTATTTAAATTTATAACTGTGTTAGAATTTCTTATAATAAATTTAGCTGGAAATGGCTATAAAAAATTCTTATTTTTCGATAGGTATTATATAATTATTAACTGATTAAATTTTTTTAATCTCCTAAATTAGTAAAAAAGGAAGAATAATAAAGCATCTTATTTTTTTTTTTAATTTATTATAAAACTTTTGATTTGAATTTATAACTGTGTTAGAATTTCTTATATACAAATTTGGCTGGAAATAGCTATAAAAAGTTCTTATTTCTCGATAGGTATTATATAATTATTTATTGATTGCATTATTTTTATTCTTCTAAATTTTAATAGTAAAAAAATAAAAAATAAAAATTATAACGTACAATGTATCTGAATTGAATAATTAATACAAAACTTTTGATTTAAATTTTTAGCTGTGTACGTATGTTCAAAATTCAGATATATAATACAATGTTCATTGCTTTTCAAATTTTTCAATTAGTATGTAAATTTAAAAAAATAAAAAAAATAGCTTAAAAAAATCAATTAATAAAAAAGAGATGATTTGATCAAATTTCACTCATTATTCTACTACTTATTATTAAAAAAAATAGTAACTAGACTTAACCTAGAGTAATACGCACATTTTTCAAAAGTAGCTTTTAAATAGCCAAAGCAACAACACTGTTATCCAACGGCTGTTCATCCAGTTCACATCATCCCATTGCCCATTTGGGGCTGTCCAGCTGTTTTGTTGTGTTCGCATTTGATTGGATTCCCTTTCTCTCTCTTGTTTTTTTTTTTGCTCACTTTTAAAAGAATTTTTCTCATTTTTGTTTTGCAATAATAAACAGGTGTATGGCAGGCAGGTGCGAACAGCAGTCTCTTGCTCATGTTGCACTGTTGTTGCTGTTGCCGTTTTGTTGCAAAAACAATGCAAATAAATTGCGCAAAAAATATTCATCGAAATGTTGTTAAATAAAAACTCGAACAAAAGCGCTTTAAAATTGGCTTGAAATAACTTTAAAAATATGTTGCAATTTGTTTTTATTCTGTTTGTGTTAAAAAAGTCGAGAATTAATGCTGTGGCAAGCAGTTTTGCCAAATGGTGCACTAAGAATATAATACACAAAAGCATTTAAGAGAATCTTTAACAAAATCTATTGATTTTTAGCTGTTTTGTGTTTTTGTGGATTTCTTAAAACTGCTGAATTTCTATTGCAGACTTTTTATGCGCTTTTCTGAGCAAAAAAAAGACCGCTTGCTCCCGGAGCACATGCGTGCCCACCACTGGTTTAAATAAGTTTTTTGCTCAAAATATCGATTTTCTTAGGCCTTAGCTTTTAATAAAGCTTCGATAGACAAGTTCTTATCGAATGTAATGATATCTTGAAAAGTAAATTAAAAACATCATAAATTGAATTAAATTTAATGTGCTTCGAGCTCTCATATATGTAGCTTGCAATTCGTTGCAGACCTTCCGCTGCGTTTCTCATACCTTAAAGCTGGTCAGCTTCAGCACACAAAGCACTTCATATGTGTACTTTTGTGCTACCTGAAACTTTTGCGACTTGCGTGTATTTTATTCAACAGCATTTTGCAGCTGTACAAAAGTTTTTAACTAGTTTTTACTCTTTTATTGTTTCTTAGCAAAATGATCAACGATTTTTATGTGACTTGTTTTCCAAAAGTTTCTACCAATGAGCCCAACTGAGAGACTCAACTGAACTTTACACCTTTGGTTAACTAAAAGTTCTCGTTGCAGAAATGTGCACGTAGTTATTTTTAAGGGAAGCAGAGAAATGTATTTCTCATAATTTTTAATTGCGCTCATAAGTAAAAATGGTAAAAAGGTTTTTCCTGTATATTTATTTGCTTATCACACTAGTTTGTTGGAAGTTTCTTGTCCCTTAGCTGTTTCATTTGCAAAAGGAAAGGAGTGGAAAGGAGAGGAGAGGAGTTGAAGGATAATTCACCTCGCTGTTAGCTACTTTTGCGCGCAATTATGGTTTACAAACATTTCGAGGTAGAAAATGCGCCATGCCCCCAAACTAAGTGCAACACGGTTGCAGTGCCAGTTGCACAAACAACAACAACAACAACAACGGATAAAGTTTTGATTACTTTCATCAGCTGCAGGAGCAAAAGTAGAAACAGCAGCTGTAGTCCTTGACTTGGTATTTTAGTGAATTTTTGCATGCCGGTTTCAACTTGAGCTGCCCAAAAATAAAAGTTATAAGCACAGTATTCAAGGAGTAAAAGGACTTATGGGATTGTGACAATGTCTGACTGTCCGTTTGAACAACTAGATCCTAAAGTCTATGGTCAAGAGTTAGATAAATTAATTTCGGCAATTATACTAGTTTAGTTCATACAAAAATTTAACTAAAATTCATAACAATAACTATTTTAAAGCTACATAATTAGAATTTGAGACATACAGTAGCGGACAAAGAAAACCGGACACCATAAAAGAACGGTTTTTTGAGTTTTTTTTAAGGCTGCGCGCACACTGGGAGCTGGAAGCGGAGCTTATCAGCTCGAAAAACACAAACACATTTCTTGTATGAACGTGCGCACACTAAAAGCTGAGCTGATATATCAGTTTTGTTCTGAACTTTTCAGCTCGCCTATAAGTTCAACTGTAAGCTCCGCTTGCAGCTCCCAGTGTGCGCGCAGCCTAAGTGTTAATTTTTTCTACCATAGACAAAAAGTACGTGGCCTAGTGACCGTTTGAATGATACAAAACTTTCCTTAACCCATTAAGTACCCATTGAAATTTTCAAACTTTTGTAAAAGTCTTCTTTCAAAACTTGTTTTCTCGGGTTCACACCAAAAATATGGGATGCAGAAAAAATTCTTCAAACAATTCTTATAGTGACTGCAAAATAAAATTTTCAAAAAAATGTTTGCTAGTATTTTATATGTTTTGTTTTTAATTGCTAAAAATTACTAATTCAACCCCGTTTTCCCTTTTTACATACAAAAAGTAGGTTAAGGAACAATTTTCAAAAAATCCTAACAAATACTAGCAAAGAGATTTTTGAAAATAACATAACATACACTGTAAATAGCTTAACATACTCTGTAAATAAGCATACGAATAAGGATATCAAGTCTTTTTTGTTGCTTATTTGTCTGTATATATTACAACTACTGGGCACCCCAAAATCGAGCAGCTCGACTATAACTTTTGCTACTTTGCACTGCAGTTGATTATTAAATATTGACTTGCCAACTTGCACTTTAAATTTAATTTATGAGCTTAACTGTGGCAAAGTTTATTAGTTAGCCAAGTGGACGCCATCAATTAGTTAGTGTGGGCCAAAAGGACGAAAAGGACGAAACGGATGATGGCAATTTGAGAGGCTCAAGTCAAATCTGCGCAATTTTAATGAATTCAAAATGATTTTGACAGTCGTATGTGTGTGAATCTTTGTGTGTGTGTGTGTGTGTGTGTGTGTGATGGTGTGTATCCTGTCCATGTTCATGTCCATCCGTCCGTTACGTGCAAAAAGCGGAAACATGTGACGTGTCTCTCTCTCTCTTTCTCTTTCCCCCTCTGTGGTTGCCACCCTTTGGCGACAGGCAGCCGCCAGTTGCTGATGTGCGTGTTTGTTTATGCTGTCTGTCATTATTTACACACACACACACACTCTCAACACACACACACACTCAACACACGCACACACACTCAACATACATACGCTAACATGTTAGCTGCGTTTTTGTTCTTGTTGCAGCTGTCGTTTTAGGTGCAAAACGCATTTTGGCAAAATGCAAACCTACGTGATTTGCATGCAGTCACAACACACACACACCTACACACACTCAACACACACAACACACACACACACATGCACATACACAAAAGTCGCCTGACAACCTGCTGTAATTGATTTGTAATGCTAAACATGCAAAACGACACTACAAAAATGTCAACAACGCTCTGACATTTTTCATTTAATCAAAAAGCGAATTGAAAAAAAAAATATATCAAAAATAATATAGCATAAATAATTGTATAAAAAATATTCAGAGTTAACAATTATGAAAAAAATTCCCAAATAACTCATACTAAATTAAATGACATTTAAATTGAAATTTGCGCTATTTTATGTAGAGTTTAATTATTAAGTTCTGTCAGAAATAACTCTTTGTTTCCGTATAAATTAATATATTTTAATATAATAATATTTATTTTTAATGGTTATCTATTAGTTAAAATTCTAAAAATAATATCATTAATTATATTCTACTCGAAACGCATAAATAGCTAATTTATAATCAGGGATTCAAACCGAAACAAATATCGGTTTCAGTTACGGTTTCGGTTATGTTCGGATTTGGGTTTTCGGTTATTGGTTACGCAAAATCTTTGAATAAAGGTTTCGTAACGGTGAACCGGTTTTTGTGTGTTTCGGTTTTGAAATACCGGTATGGTTTCGGTTCACAAAAAAAAGTTTCTTTAAATAAATATAATTATATTTATAATATATGCATGTAATGATAATTAAATAGGCAAAAATAAAAATAACAAAATACCAGAGATCGCAAACAAGACTTATGAGTCGGAAAAAATCGAAAAAGTTCAAATTTTGTCGTTGAAAATTATTTTTAACTTGTTTTTTAAATTTTTATAATTAAAATTAAAAATAAAACATGTTTTTAAAATTGTATTTAAAAGTTACACCATAATTCTTATTTGAAAATTTTTAAAGAACAATTAGAAATACAACTTTTTTTCAATTCTTATTATACATACATTATTTATAAATAACCGAAATTAACCCTTATAAATGAAACGGTTACTTAACGGTTATTTCGGTTTACAGAGTTTCAGTTTTAAGGTTTCGGTCAAATGAAAATATTTTTTTTCGGTTCCGGTTTCAGTTACGGTTTTAAATTTCAATCAGTTTTTACCGGTTAAAGGTTACGGTTAACCGTACATTTTATTTTAGTTTTTAAGTAAATTAATGTGTTTTGATAAAAATTAAAAATATTTGTATCAAATTAGAATTGAATTATTTCAATAACTATGCAATATGAATAAACCAAATGAAATTTCTTTGTCGCCTGTATCCAGTCACATCGTCTGATTTATATATACTTCGTGTACATACATATATATCACATGTATATAGTTGTTTATTTATTTTGCGTGTTAAGTGCGATAAATGCGCTTTGATGTTTTGTATTTTGGCCTGGGGGCGTGGCACTGCCAAGAATATTAACTAACTGAACTTTCAACTAAAACACTAAATGCGCGTCTCGTCACTCGATAATAAACACATGAATTACTCTGCCAGTTCAGTGAATTGTGCAAATATTTAAGCACAAAACGGCACAGCGTGTGTGTGTGTGCGTGTGTGCAACATGGCGTATACGTTATGCAATACAAGTTGCGTGCATTAATTGACTAAACATTTAAATGCAAAATGCGATTATAACTGACAATCGCCAGAGGGCATCAATGAGCTGTGCGTGGTGCTTTTGGCCCAGTAAACAAAATGTACACAGGCTTTTGAGTTTGTGGCAATAAGAAAAAGCTCAGTAAGGAAGAAACAAAAGTGTCTCCAAAACATTTTATTAAACAAAATTTCGTAATTTTGAATGAAATAAACCGTTTGAATCAATGGTGTCCAAACTCACACAAACAGATTCGAACTGTCGCATCGTTGCAGTTGGCGACGTAAAGAGAGCAAAGCATTAGTTGCAGTGTATGATAAAAGTCCAGCGCTGTGCGCTCTCTTCTCATTGAACGCAGCTCAGCGATTGACATCAGAAAGCATCCGCCGATCAGATGCTTCGTGAGAGAACAGAAAGCCGAACACACGCATCGTGAGAGCACAAGCCGCCGAGTGTGCTATTTATAGAACACACGCATTCTCTCCCTCTGTACGTGTGTCGGATGAGATGCCTGCAGAATTATTAGCTCCTATTCCATGGAATAGTCTTTTGACATTTTGGACACCTCTGCTTTAGACTGTAAGTTTGATTACATCATATTTTTATTTATTTATTATTTATTTTTATTGTTATCTATATATATAAAATTCTTTGTCCTGACTGACTCACTGACTGAGAATCAACGTGTAGCCCAAACGGTAAAAGATAGGAAGCTGAAATTTGCACACAACATAGATGAGATAATTTCATCGTGCAATAAGACGGCGTTTTGCGAAATTCGACCTGTAAGTGGGTCAAAATCAAGGTCAAAGGTCACAGAATTGCTTAATATGAAAAACTTTTTTGTTTCTTAAGATATCCCAACCAAACTCACAGATTATATGTTTGTTACTGTCTTTTACATTCTGACTAAATTTGGTCAAAGTCGGGTGACTATATCATATGGCTGCCATAGGAACAATCGGATGCAAAATAACCTTTAGAATCAAAAGCTCTGTTGTTGTATGAGATATTCTTAGAAAACTCACACATTAACTCTTCTTGCTAAATTTTGAATTTTCCTCAAATTTAGCTTTTTCCCGCCAAATTTAGCTTTTTCCCGCCAAATCTGGATTTTTCCCGCCAAATCACTAAATCTGACTTTTAGCCAAAGGAAGAAGAAACATTGAAACCGCGGACAGCGGAAGTTGAATATTTCCGTTTTTTTTACAAAAAATGCTATATTATATAAATTTGTTAGAGCGGACTGCTAAGGACCTTCTTTTCAATTTTGCGAGCGAAGCGTGCAGGGGACGGACCCTTTTATAGTGTATCAATTTGTTAGGCCGGACAACTAAAGAAGTTCTATTAAATTTTTGCGAGCGATGCGAGCTGCGGGTTGGCGAGCGAAGCGAGCAGTTTAAGTTTGTTAAGCTGGACAACAAAAGACCTTCTTTTCAATTTTGCGAGCGAAGCGAGCGGGGGTTGGCGAGCGAAGCGAGCAGGGGGCGGAGCCCCCTAGTTTTTTATAAATTTTATTATGCTTTTTTGGTTTTGTGTTGTTTAGCAATTTTTTGGATAGTTGCTTTATATTTTTTTTTTGTATCTTATGGCAATGCTAAGTAAAAAGTGTACTGGGCATCTTAGAGTCGAGCAGCTGCTTGTATGTTGTGTGTGTTTGTTGTTTTCAAAAAGTGATTACATGTGCCCATTGCAATGGCAGCTGCAAGTTGCAACAACTCAACCATTAACGCTTGACGATGATTTTCATTAAGTAAACGGCCGAGCATGCATTCTCTGTCTCTGTCTCACCATTTCTCTGTCTCTGTCTCTGGTGTCAACTGCTGGCGAACTGCAATAAATAATTACATTTATTTGCCTTAAATTCAGTTACAATCAGACAAACAAACAGACGTTGCTCGTGGGACAGAAGCTGGCTGTCCGTCCCTCTGTCCTTCTGTCTGTCCATTCGAATGCCTTTTGCATAACCTGACACATCCTGGCCGCCATAGTGTCGGCCATTTTCTGCACTTTACATTCACAGTTCATTTGGCTCTTTCTCTGTCTCTTTCCCTGTCTCTTGCCCTGTCTCTGTCTCTGTCGACATTTTACCACTCATTTCCGTTGCAATCCAATTGAACTTGGCTTGCTTGATTTATTTAATTAACTTTTCTGCTTTTATTTTATTTTATTACAATTTTCTGTTGGCTTTTTTTTTCTGTTCTCTGTTTTCATCTCGTTTTCCACTTGCTGTCGAACGCTTAAAAAATTGGCAGAACCCAGCACCGCAAATCGTTTTGGGTATTTCTGTTTAAGCTCCCAAAGAGAGTTGAGTTTCTCACTCTGCGATTTTCAAGCGCCTCCAGCTGCCGCTCTTTGTGATTCTCATGGCAAGTAAGTGGCGGCAATTTCTTTTCATTGTATGCAAAGTGAAAGACTGAGAGAAACTCAGCGATGGAGTTGGAGAAGGAGAACTGAGTTGAGTTGAGTTAACTGAAGTGGTGGCATATTGAAGTGAGAAGTGAGAAGTGACTTGCATTGCGCTGCCTGTGAAATTTATGCAATCGTTGCTGCAGTTGAGCTTCTCTATAAAGAACAAAGCTTGATTGATCTTAAAAAAATAAGAAAAAAAACTATAGCTATCTTACAATTTATAAAAGTATTTTGTTAAATTTAAATAAAATTAAGTAACATAATACGAGCTTAAATTAATATAAATAGTATATAAATTTAAATTAAATTTAATGAAATTTATGCAATCGTTGCTACAGTTGAACTTCCCTATAAAGAACAGAGCTTGATTGATCTTAAAAAAATAAGAAAAAAAACTATAGTTATCTTAAAATTTGTAAAAGGAATTTGAAAAATGTAAATAAAATTAAGTAACATAATACGAGCTTAAATTAATATGAATAATATATAAATTTTAGTTAAATTTAATGAAATTTATGCAATCGTTGCTACAGTTGAGCTTCTCTATAAAGAACAGAGCTTGATTGATCTTAAAAAAAGGGAAAAAACTGTAGTTATCTACAATTTATAAGAGTATTTTGTTAAATTTAAATAAAATTAAGTTAATTTCACATGAATTTTATAAACCATACCTGTTAAATTTCGATTAAAATTACAAATCAATTAGATTATTTTTGGAAATAATCGTAGTGATTATATAATTCACTGTTGAAAAATTTGTGATTATATAATGATTACGATTACAAAAAATCTGAAATAATCTAAAATTATTATAATTACTCAAAAATAATCAGAAAAAATCAAAAATAATCTTTTTGATTATTTCGGATTAGTTTTTTTTTTCTTATTATTTCTGAATATTTTTGATTATTTATGACTATTTAGTAAAAATCAGATTATTTTAAATTTTCACAATTAAAGTGGCCAAATTAATCAGAAAAAATCAAAAATAATCCGAAATAATCAAAAAGATTATTTTTGATTATTTTACCTGATTATTTCTGAGTAATTTTAAAAATTTTAGACAATTTTTGATTTTTTGTAATCGCAATCATTAAATAATTGGGCAAAGCCGAAAATAATCGTAATTTAATCATTAGTTCGACTTTTAAATAAAAATAATATTGTTACTAATGATAATGATTATTTAAAATTAAACTGAAGGGATATAAAAAATAATTAAATCCTAAAAATCTGGGGGCGTTCAGAAATTTTAATATTAAATTGAAAATCTTTAATCAATATTCCTCAGCATTGACTTTAATTAATCGCTTTGACTTTACTTGAAATCTTTTGCTTTTGCTCTGAAATCAAAGCAAATTCCTTGCTAGTTGCAAGCATTTCCAATTCCTACATAATCAATGAACTTAAGCGTTTTACAAGAAGCTTTTCATACTCCTCACAATTCGTCAACTCAAGCAAAAACTTGCGGTTATTGAAGCATCGCCTCTCTTTGCACTGCTCAAATTTATCCAAATCCGTCGCTTTGTCTTTTTGTTCCTTTGGTTTCATTTCGTTTTCTGAGCTGCTTTTTGCTCTGTGCTATTTATGCTTTACTCATTTTTATTTCGCCAAGCGAATATCTCTTTATATGTATGTATGTATGTCTGCTTATATAGTTTATATGTACGTAAAGCACATATCCTTGCGCTACATTCGCCATTTTATTATGCTACGTTATCCCGGGCTGCATTACGTATGCGCTCCGTTGGCCGCGCGCGGATTCCCGACACTCTGTGGCTGCTGCATTTGCTACTTTGCAAATTTATTACAAATTTTTACATACGATTTATTGTCTGAGCGTGCCCGCCACTCCCACGGTTGCCACTGTGGGCGGTTTTCTATTACGCTCGGAGGCGTGGCTGTGGCCTTAAATTCCTCAACATAAAATTCCACAGAATTGTGAGTCCCCAAACTGCGTGTTGAATTTGTGTGTGTGTTTGGAGTAGGGATGACTATCGATAGCATGATATTGATACTGTATTTTTGCGGGTAAACGATATTTTATTATTTATAAAAAATTCATAAAATAATAACCCGACATTTAACAAAACACTTTTATAAATTGATTGATGCCGTATTCGATTGCACCAAATTGAGCACGATTATCTATATATATAAAACTCTTTGTCCTGACTCACTGACTGACTGACTGACTGACTGACTGAGAATCAACGTGTAGCCCAAACGGTGAAAGATAGAAAGCTGAAATTTGCACACAACATAGGTGAGATAATTTCATCGTGCAATAAGACGGCGTTTTGCGAAATTCGACCTGTAAGTGGGTCAAAATCAAGGTCAAAGGTCACAGAATTGCTTAGTATGAAAAACTTTTTTGTTTCTTGAGATATCTCAACTAAACTCACAGAAAATATGTTTGAGGCTATCTCTAACATTCTGACCAAATTGGGTTAAAGTCGGATGACTATATCATATAGCTGCCATAGGAACAATCGGAAGAAAAATAACCTTTAGTATGAAAAACTTTTTTGTTTCTTAAGATATCTCAACCAAACTCACAGATTATATGTTTGGGGCTGTCTTTAACATTCTGGCCAAATTGGGTTAAAGTCGGATGACTATATCATATAGCTGCCATAGGAACAATCGGATGCAAAATAACCTTAAGTATAAAAAACTTTTTTGTTTCTTAAGATATCTCAACCAAACTCACAGATTGTATGTTTCAGACTGTCTTTTACATTCTGACCAAATTGGGTTAAAGTCGGATGACTATATCATATAGCTGCCATAGGAACAATCGGATGCAAAATAACCTTTTGTAGGATAAACTTTTTTGTTTCTTAAGATATCTCAACCAAACTCACAGATTGTATGTTTGAGACTGTCCTTTACATTCTGACCAAATTTTGTCAAAGTCGGGTTACTATATCATATAGCTGCCATAGGATCAATCGGATGCAAGTTAACCTTTAGAATCAAAAACTCTTTTGTTGTATGAGATATTCTTAGAAAACTCACACATTAACTCTTCTTGCTAAATTTTGAATTTTCCTCAAGTTTAGCTTTTTCCCGCCAAATTTAGCCTTTTCCCGCCAAATCTGGATTTTTCCCGCCAAATCACTAAATCTGACTTTTAGCCAAAGCAAGAAGAAACATTGAAACCGCGGACAGCGAAAGTTGAATATTTCCGTTTTTTTTTACAAAAAAATGCTATCTATATATATAAAATTCTTTGTCCTGACTGACTCACTGACTGAGAATCAACGTGTAGCCCAAACGGTAAAAGATAGAAAGCTGAAATTTGCACACAACATAGATGAGATAATTTCATCGTGCAATAAGACGGCGTTTTGCGAAATTCGACCTGTAAGTGGGTCAAAATCAAGGTCAAAGGTCACAGAATTGCTTAGTATGAAAAACTTTTTTGTTTCTTAAGATATCGCAACCAAACTCACAGATTATATGTTTGGTACTGTCTTTTACATTCTGACCAAATTTGGTCAAAATCGGGTAACTTTATCATATAGCTGCCATAGGAACAATCGGATGAAAATAGCCTTTAGTATGAAAAACTTTTTTGTTTCTTAAGATATCTCAACCAAACTCACAGATTATATGTTTGGGACCGTCTCTTACATTCTTACCAAATTTGGTCAAAGTCGGATTACTATATCATATAGTTGCCATAGGAACAATCGGATGAAAATAACCTTAGTATGAACAACTATTTTGTTTCTTAAGATATCTCAACCAAACTCACAGATTATATTTCTGGGGCTGTCTCTAACATTCTGGCCAAATTTGGTCAGAGTCGGGTTACTATATCATATGGCTGCCATAGGAACAATCGGATGCAAAATAACCTTTAGAATCAAAAGCTCTGTTGTTGTATGAGATATTCTTAGAAAACTCACACATTAACTCTTCTTGCTAAATTTTGAACTTTCCTCAAATTTAGCTTTTTCCCGCCAAATCTGGATTTTTCCCGCCAAATCACTAAATCTGACTTTTAGCCAAAGGAAGAAGAAACATTGAAACCGCGGACAGCGGAAGTTGAATATTTCCGTTTTTTTTACAAAAAATGCTATATTATATAAATTTGTTACAGCGGACTACTAAGGACCTTCATTTCAATTTTGCGAGAGAAGCGTGCAGGGGACGCTTTTATATTGTATCAATTTGTTAAGCCGGACAACTAAAGAGGTTCTATTACATTTTTGCGAGCGAAGCGAGCTGCGGGTTGGCGAGCGAAGCGAGCAGTTTAAGTTTGTTAAGCTGGACAACAAAAGACCTTCTTTTCAATTTTGCGAGCGAAGCGAGCAGGGCGGAGCCCCCTAGTATTATATAAATTTGTTAAAGCGGACTACTAAGGACCTACTTTTCAATTTTGCAAGCGAAGCGAGCAGGGGACGGACCCCCTTATATTGTATTAATTTGTTAAACCGGACAACTAAAAGAGTTCTATTAAATTTTTGCGAGCGAAGCGAGCTGCGGGTTGGCGAGCGAAGCGAGCAGTTTAAGTTTGTTAAGCTGGACAACAAAAGACCTTCTTTTCAATTTTGCGAGCGAAGCGAGCGGGGGTTGGCGAGCGAAGCGAGCAGGGGGCGGAGCCCCCTAGTATTATATAAATTTGTTAAAGCGGACTACTAAGGACCTTCTTTTAAGTTTTGCGAGCGAAGCGAGCAGGGGACGGATCCCCTTATATTGTATTAATTTGTTAAACCGGATATCTTAAGAAGTTCTATTAAATTTTTGCGAGCGAAGCGAGCTGCGGGCTGGCGAGCGAAGCGAGCAGCTTAAGTTTGTTAAGCTAGACAACAAAAGACCTTCTTTTCAATTGTGCGAGCGAAGCGAGCGGGGGTTGGCGAGCGAAGCGAGCAGGGGGCGGAGCCCCCTAGTTATTTATAAAATTTATATTGATTTTTTTTCTTTAAACACTTAAGTTACTTTAGACAGTAAATTCAAATTAGTTAATAATTTGTATGCCTTACATACATATATTGTAAAGATTAACTTAAAAAAATAAGTTACTTAAATACTGTCATAACTTATTATAATCATTTAAAAAATATATAAATAAACTTTTTAGTTACAAAATTCAACATTTTTGAAGAAAAAGAATTAATTATTTTGCTTTTCATATATTTTTAAGCAGGGATTAAAACCGTTACCATTACCGTAACAGTTAACCGGTATTAACCGATTGAAATTGGTGACCGAAACTGAAACCGTAACCGTAAAATTTAAATTATTCCAACCGAAATAACCGTAAAGAACCGATTTTTGCATAATAATTTTCAATTCTGGCCTAAAAAAATTTGTATATTCATTTCAATACAAAGATCCTCGTTTTTTAATATTTGTTTTCAAAATTACATAACTTTAACATTTTTTAAATTTGTGTTGTATACCGAAAACATACCGGTATTTCGAAACCGAAACATACAAAAATCCGGTAACCGATATATACAAATTTTGCGTTGCCGATAACCGATATTCGTTCGGTTTGGTAACCTGTATTTAAGATTAACCGAAAAATTTTAAGAAATCATAAAATAAAAACATAACTCAAATAAAATAAAATATTCTTTGCGTTATATTCTGCTTAAAGTAAATATCGATCATTTTTTATCGATAAATGAAATAATTAAATAAAATAAAATCAGGGACCGCAAATAATGATGATTGAAATTTTTTCACATCAAAAAATCAATGAATAAAAAACATATACAAAAATATAATGATAATAATTAAATTTGAACGAAAAAAATAAAACTCACCATTACTTATGATTTTTATTTTTTTCGCTCAAAATAAATTCATGGCTATTGACTAGGATTTTCACCCAGTATTTTTGTATATCCCTTTTAGAAGAAACCCAGGAGACCCATAAAACGCAACACAAATCCTTAAAATGATTACGTAATCTATTTTAAAAGGTAGTTTTATTTTGAGCGAAAAAATAAAAATCACAAATAATTATTACTTGTGAGTTTTATTTTTTCGTTCAAAATTAAATATTATCATTGAAGAAAATCCTTAAAAATCTTTTTATAATCATAACTATGTAATTTTTATAATATAACTCATAATGATTACGATCCCTGAATTAAATACAACATTCTTTGCGTTATTGTCTCTATAATTGTCAGTATCGATACTTTTTTTCGGCGATACTCATCCCTAGAGCAAACTTGACGTGCACACGGAGAATTCAATAAAAGCAGCTCGCCGGGCATTGTGTGTGTGTCTTCGACTTGGCTAATAAGCTCTGGCCACAATGATTGCCACTGCGAATTGCGAGTTGCGAATTGTTGCTGCCACAGTTGACAACAT
>JBAMBJ010002224.1:0-25676 GCA_037043495.1 Drosophila recens | reverse complement strand
TTCTCCATATCAATTTCTCCACATTTGTTTTAGTCTTTTTTCTTTATCTTTGATCACATTCAATGCCAACACAATCAGTGAGAGAAGATTCAAAGTATTTCATATTATTTTGTTGTATTTTGATGAAACTCGCTTTCAAACGCAGCCAAAAAAAAAAAAAGAATATACAATGAAATTTAGTTAATGTGAGTTATACACGACTATAGAATACACTATAAAGACATTTTACAATTATAAGCTCAAAGATTTTCATCAATTCAATAATTTACAAAGGATGTGACTTTATTGTCAAGAACTTTTGAATAAATGAGTATTTCAATGCCTTTTGTCTTTTGATCTACATTAAGTCTATAATTTAGCGCAACTAGCTTCTTTTTTATATGGCCCATAATTAAGAGCTGAATTTAGGCAGCTGGTTCAACTGGTTCTCCAGCTCAAAATGTTTTCGACTGAACGTAAGCCTGCTAAATTTGAAATATTAAGTATACGTTAAGTGTGTGTGTGTGGGGAACATTTGACATTTCTTTCACCTTTAACCAAATGAGAGACATAATCAGGGGCCCACAATTAGCGTATTTAATTTGTAATTTCACTGTAATTAAATTTAATTTCTATAGCTTAGTTGTTTGTCTGCACTCCTGGCACAAAAGCGAAATTTAATGCGCATTCGCAGTCAGCCAATTGTGAAGAGTGCAAGTTATACTCGTATTATGTATGTGGCTTGGATTTCAAATGTTATGTATTTGTGAGGAAGGTGTGGCAAATGACGGCATCTGTTATTGTTACTATTAATTGGGATTGTTTTAGCTGTACGTGAAAGCGTCACCTGTTGATCAAAAGCATCTGAAAACTGTATGCAAATTATATAAAATAGTATAAGAGGCCGTTCTCCATAATTAGAAAAGTTCTGCATTCTTATAACCGGAATTATAATATATTCCTATGGTTAAATATACAAGAATGCTCAAGTTAATTACATATGTAAGTGCCAGATATATTCATATTACTTTAATCTGTATTTTAATTAAAGGAAAAAGCTGAGCTATAGCGTATTTTATAGTCGTTTTAATTAGTCCTGAGTCTGAGTCTGCTGGGTCTTTGTTGTTTTTTGTTTTAATATATCACAAAACAGCTGTCAATCTGTCGTATGACTGGAATTCACTCATAATGGACACTGAAATATACAGATTACGGGGTTATAAACCAAAAAGACGAGAGATCTGAAAGCCGGATAACATAAACACGTGATTACTTCATCAACATTTTTGGGGGTGATTGTTTATCGTCACGCTGACAGAATATTCGTATGCCAAAAACAATTGTATAAATAATACAAATAATTTGGAAAGAGGTCAAACTACTATGCGGTTCAAGAGTTTATGTACATATCGCATTTCAAATGCGATTAATCCTTGTTATTTCTAATTTACGCCCACAAATTAATTTGGTGCGTTGTGTGATAACGTGACGAGTTAATTTAAATCGCAGCACATCTGGTAATATTAAAACAGAAACCTGTTCGAGCAGCACTTTAAACAATAAAGTTAACCCACAAAAATGCTCGATGACAACAAAAACAACAGCAGCCTTGGCCCAGCGAAGCGACAGCAACAAAAATAAGTGTAAAGTTTATAATTTTTTTTTTTTTGTAATTTTTTTTTGGGCCAAAGCTCGTGATGCGTTGGCCGTTGGCTCTGAAGCAAATTGCCGCCAACTCATGCCCCAATTGTTGGGAACCTAATTTGCAGCCCCTTTAACGCGTCAACAACCTGCCAATAAATTCATCATTTGCACTGTTAACAGCAATTAGTAGCAAAATTACGTATACGCATCGCTAGCAACATGTTGCTGGCAACAAAAAATCTGTTATCGTCACTCACCCAGTGTCAAGTGAAATGTGTGCTAAACAGTAGCAAACACATACACACACATACAAAAACTCACACGCCTTCTTTCTCTCTAACGAAACAAGAAGCAAGAAGCTCGCAAGTTGAAAAAGCTCAACTAAGAGCGACCAAAATAGTTAAGAGAGCAC
This sequence comes from Drosophila recens, assembly GCA_037043495.1. Lineage (NCBI taxonomy): Eukaryota > Metazoa > Arthropoda > Insecta > Diptera > Drosophilidae > Drosophila > Drosophila recens. The sequence goes on along the minus strand of JBAMBJ010002224.1, from coordinate 23,641 downwards.
TTTACACAGACTGCTGGCTCGCGCTCTCTCGTTCGCTCTCTTTCTCTCTCTCTATTTTATTGAACTTCTTTTGGGCCACTGTGTGCGCCTGTTCTTACATTCAGTCATTCCGTCAGTCAGCAACTTGTTTTCCAAACACGCACACAGCTGAAAGGCAAAAAGCGAAAATCCAACCGTGCTAGAAAAAAACAAATAAAATAAATATATTATATATATTTAAGCAAATGCATTGCACAAATGTTGTACAAAGTGTATGGTGTGTTGTGGCCAAAGTAAACAACATTAACAGTTAGCTGTGAACGTGAAACAAAATATTGGAAAAGCATTCGAAAGGCATAAAGCGTGATAAAAACTGCGGCAACAACACAGAAGCACAAACAACAAAACGGAAAGAAAAAAAAGTCGTCTCGTGGGTCACAAGACCACAAGCAGCTGTGTGGGAGAGCAAGAGAGCGCGAGAACGAGAGAGCGCAAACAAACACTCGGAGAGCGGTGCCACGCAATGTTATTGCTGAGCACAACAGAGCTTTTACTCACACTGAAGTCCATAAAAGTTGTACTGGTCTAAGCTTTGACTGACTTTTGTTTTGAGCTCCGAATTTTCGTTGTTTTTATTTGTTGTTGTTGTTATTGTAATTGAAAACAACACAACATGTGGTTTGCTATCGCACTGTTTGCAATTGCCGCTGCTTGCGGAGTAGCTGGTCGCAAATGGGGTCGTTATTTGTACCTGCACTATGGGCGCCACTTGCTGCCACGCTCAATGCTCACAGCGAAAAACCGCTCGCCCACGCCGCCCCTCTCGCCCACCAAAGATGATCAGAGCTTGGAGGCGTTGCTTGACGAAAGCGGCGAAATGCACGAAACGGTGAGTGAAGAGGAAGCACACAGGAAAAACAAACCGATAAAGCATAGAAAAGAAATTATGAATGTTGCTAAAGAGTGGCAACTCTTCTGGTTACAGAGTTGCATTTGTATCGAATATTTGCGCAACTTTCGAAATACTAATAAATAGAAAACACCTGATTTACTAAGTGAACTTAGGAATTTGAAAGTATTCGATGTATTTATATAGTCATTACACGAAACTATTGAGCGACGTTAAACTAAACTAGTATGAATAGAATATATCTAGTACTCGAGTGCAGTTGCATCATTATGGGATGCACGTGTCTTCTATTATTACAAAATTAACTTGACTGCATCGCAGATATTAAGTTTTCGAATCACATTCTCTTCCAAGATAATTATCTGTTTCTGTTTGCACTGATGTGCAACTATTATAACGTCATCATTACATACTATCTACAATACACTCTGTCAGTATTGTTGTACAGGGGAAGTCAGTTCAAGTAAGTGAACCCAATTTGTCAGTCTGTCAAATGTCAACCGCTTTAATTAGCCCCCCATTTGAGTGTGGGTCAATGCGCTCAGTGATGCCCTACAGGGGCCTACCTATACATATACATATATCTTGTTAATGACTGTCTCAAAAACCTGACAGCTTTATAGTGTAATACCTTTTGTTTTACATCTGTATACCTATTTAGCTGTATTATTGTCATTGCTTAAAAGTGTATATTTGACTTTGACAAACAGCACACCTTATGGCCTGGCCATAACTAACCGAACGCACCCAAGAAACGCACAATTGGAACTAATTAAATATTGGTCTAACCGGAAAATAGAAAGAAAATACACAATGCGAAAAAGTGTACAAATGTAACGTGTGTTCGACTGGACAAACTGCGCCACACTATGCAATTACATTTCACGCCCTCTTTATGCACTGAGGCAAAGTAAATGCCGATAAGTTGACGGAATGAGAATGTGAATGAGAATGAGAAAGTGCAAAAGGGAATTACTTACTTAGTTATGTTCTGTTTCCGTTTCTTTAACAACCCTATTTGCTGTACCAATCAACTTGCTCTGATAAGAAATTAGGAGCACAAAGCATACAAAAAAAAGACTAATAAGAAAACAATGTTATTGTACAAAAATAGAATAGCTTTAAAGCTGCCCGTTCAACTTTGAGAACAGCACAAAAAAAAATTGCTTACTTTATCTAAAATATTTAAGGCATTTTAACATAAATCTGCGGATCTTTTTATAACCTTTTGCTGAATTCAATGAAATGATCAAAGATTTATAGATCTATGGTCTCTTTTTTACGACAAGCTAAGATAGTTTCTGTTTAACCGTTTATCAATTCCCCATTACTTCTAAAACTATATTTAGAAAATTAATAGTATTGAAGTCTACTTTTCCAGCTAGCTGGTTAACCAATCTTCAAAGCTTTGCAAGCTAATATCCTTATATTAAATTATTTTTAAATTACCTGTTAAAATAAACGATATATCGACTGTGAAATCTATACTTTTTTTTTAAGCTCTCTCTCTTGCAACTTGTAGAAATTAGCAAATTAGTAAAGAAATATTCTTTTCAACAATAAAATCTTACCATGTATCTCTATCAAGCTTTAGCATCTTCTGTTAAAATATTCTAAATTCCACAAAAATATACCCTCTTCAAATAATAATAAAACTCAAGGAGATATATAATTGTCAAGTTCCGTAAATCACACTTTTTATTTTGCTTTATCTTGATCTTTTCTCTTTTGCGACTTCTTGACGAACTGAACGAATTAGCTAAGAAGTCTAGACTCTAGAGTCACTTTGAACATCTCTCTTAAAATCAAAATTACATGCCAGTAAAGATCTCTTCTCTTCTTTTTCGACTTCCTGACGAACTTGACTGCATAGTGAAGAGTCTTTGGCCTGACAAGAATATACGAGCACATATATGAACAAATATGCAGATACGCAAGATACATAGTCACATTTAGTTACGCTCTGAAGCGGCAGTTGTCGTAGTAATTCTGAACCATTCTAGAGCCTGTAGAAGGTTTCGAGTGTCGCTTGTTGTTGGTGTCTTGCTTTTGTTTTGCTTTGCTGATTCCCTTTCGGCGCAGAGAGAAGTGTTCTATCAAATTACTTATAGACCGAGCTCAATACTCGTTTGGCCGGCTTGTTTGGGCCTTGTTGCTGTTGGCTTCGCTTTGGTTTGAGTTGGCATTTTGTCCACGTTTTCTGCTGTCTACTTTTTGGCCCAGACATTTGGCTCTCGCATTTCAATAACCAGTTGATGTGGAACCGTTGTAGAACATGTTTGCCGCTCCACTCCAAGCAGCCAAACATAAGGTATTTTGAGCCAAACAGTGACTAAGTGTAACCCAGAAATTTGTTGATTAGTGTAACCATAAATAGGAGTTCAGTTTTAACTTGGAATCGTGTTAAATGTGCTTTCCATTAGGAATGTCATCATCTCGTGAAATTAAATAAATTTCACAACAATATTTGTTTTCCCGATCTGTTGTTTACAATGATATTTCTCATTGTTGGAATTTTAATCAATTAGAAGTTTACTATTTATAATTACCAATAAATTATATTATTGATAATTGTTTATTATAATAGATGCCCTTTAAAATAACATCTCGACTATCTTATCAGACAACAGAAAAGTTTTGCAAATTAACATTTTGTTTTTGCGTAGTTTGTATTTTTAATAAAATTCGCATTGATAAACATCAAATTTGTTGGAGTTGTTTACTTCTTAGGCCAATTTAAGTATCAGGAATTATTCATTCCTAAAGTATGTCAGATCTGATTGTTGTCTTCTGAACGCAGCTAATTATTGTTAATAATGGAAATTTTCGGAACTCAAAATTATCTTATCAAAGAATTTCCCATTTAAATCATAAATAAAAAGCATTATACCCTGTACAAGGGTATAATAGCCATAATATATGAGTTGTTACTTTCTCAAATATCTATTTAAAATCAGGGGAATCTGCTAAAAGTTAGTCAAGTAATTCTTTTGATTTTTTTTGCAAAATATTGGGCTATGATTATTATTTAAAAAATATATTAATTCATAAGTAAAGAAGTAGGTGAATTTTGTATTTTCTAACAACATTTACTTGATTAACTGCATATGCTAATCCATATCCTGGTCAGCATTGAGTAAATTATAGATTTTAGCATATAGAAAAGATTTACTGACAGTCAATTGTTGCCCCTTTGGCGCCACATAGAATCGATAGAATCTTATCATTGGGGCTGGAACAACTTTCTAAGCTGCCCACAGATGCAGGAACTACGAGAGTGCATTGATTTCGATATTATTTAAATATATAAAAAAAAGTAAATAGTATACGTATCTGAAGTCACCGTTGTCTTCACTTCTGGCTGACGTCATTTCAAAACTGACTCTAAAACTAAACAAAAGCAAAGTCAAACAATGCACGCCATCATTTTAGTAGGTAGACAAAAGTTAAACAAACTATGTACTCGTCAAAAGTCTAGTGAATAATTAACGACTCAGAGTATTCCCAGTAAATATAAATATAACTGAAGGCTCTTTATCAGAGCATATTTGATAAGGACTGAAATATTCCATCTTTTTATAAGTATATATTAGATATTCTATCAGTAGAATATATACCCATCTTCAGTGGGTATTAATTAGAGCTGCAAATGACATTTTACAATTAAAACTGTTCTAATCGAAAGTACTCGACTGGGAAATACCCTACACAGAAAGAAGTTTCATTGACTGACTTGTGTTTACACACTTTACATTTGATACTACCTTATCTAACTGTTGTTTAGAGGGTATGGAAATGCTCATAAAATACCGGCAGGCAATTTTCTTGATTATTATTTATATTTTTATTATATTCGCCAGCCTTCCGACTCAATTCAGTTCAAAACAAACTCAAACTTGACTCTGCCGCTCTCGGGCAAATTGTGGCAGGCAAACAAAAACAACAAATTATATATTTTTATTTATACCTACATATATACATATGAATTTGTTGAGTTTGTGTTAATTGAGCGGCGACGCGTCCGTCTACCAATAAAAGGCCCGAACCAAAGCAGCAGCCAGTTGTCGGTTGCCAGTTGTCGGTTGGCTTTTAAACGAGATACATTTGAGGTCGCACAGTGTAGAGTGAAAGATACATTAGCGGAGTTTTAAATACGATAATATTGTTAAGTGTCCCACGTGCCGCGGTGGCGTATACTTAATATATATAAAATAGAATGACAATGTGCGAGCTGATTGTCAATCATACGCTCAATCATGAGGTACTTACGTAGTATAAATCATATAAATTATTAAGATTTAAATCGCAACGATGTACAAAACAAATGATTCATGTGAAATTATAAACAGTGTCAACTCTACGAATAACTTGGTGTGTGTGTGTGTGCGTGTGTGTATCTGTGTGTTTATAAACACTCACAATATTCAACTCCAATGCAAAGAGAACAAAACTGGTTACCAGACCAGAAATCTAATCGCATCCATATCCATATTCCAAACTGTCATTGACGTTTGACTTGCGAAATTTGTTTATAAATATTTGTTTAAATTTACAATAAATCGGTTATTACTTTATACATATAAAGTAAATATCTGTTCATACTTTTCACGCTTCAATTCGTCGAGTTTATTGTCATTTCGATGATTGTTCTATATAGTATTTGAATAGACAGACAGGTAATTATAACAGCTAGACAAATGAGTTTTGTATATTTGACCTCTTTTGGCTACACTGAGAGAAGTAGAATATATCAATTGGAATTTTTGACTTTATCACTCTTTTTTATAAATTTGATATTGCTGCTTAACAATATATCTTGATTCAAACAAGATGATTACACTGTGTACAGATTTCGCCTTCAGTTCAGTTAGTCATACGTATTGTGATATATCCAAGTCCATTATCAATTCAGAGCCAATTTGAAGCGAGGTCGATGCCAAGTTGTAGATACTTGCAAACTGGCGCCAAAAAAACTAGACGACAATTGCATAAATTTATGCAATTCATGCATAATAATCAACGGAACCGAATAATTGATTTACTATTGGTGACTACACAAAAGATCTCTTAATGCCAAATTGAAATCAAGGCGTACTCTACGTCAAGTGTTTTATCAATCGATCAATTCATCAATCTATCGATTGAACAATCGATCCACTGACACGAGTTACAACATCGCATTTGCGTACACTCTTCTAGAATTAATATACATAACTTTGAGATGATTTTTAGCGCGATTAATCGATTGTAAATATGTTTCAGTTAAGATCTGTCGAAATTCGAGGGGGGGATTTTCTAATCAAGTTTCGTCGTCTAACAAAGTTGCTAATGGTTCAAGCACGTTCAATTTTATAACTTGTCGAGTTCATGGAAATTATTATGAGTAGTCCATGGAATTGAGAGTAAACGACTTAAAGATGAACTACAAATAGAGTAGAGGCCATGAAACAAATATGATTTGGGATTTGTTTACATAACTCTACAATAAATATCTATAATGCCGACATTTGAACTATTTGTTTAATAATATATTTCTCTTTTTGTCGCATATAACAAAACTATAACAGACAATAAATGACTCGTTTAAGTCAATTTAATTATAGTTGGGTCTATTTAAATTGTCAGCTTTAGACACGCCTTCATTTAGTTAAATAGTGTACTTAAAATCGGTTATTCCCATTTCTACTAAAAATATGAAAGCGGGTTATTTTAACACCTTTATTTATGATATGCTAAAAATGTCGTTTATTATTACTCTTCGGGGGTTTGTCCGCCAGAAGCAAAAGCTACTTTTGTCAGTATTTTCATATCGCGAAAGTCATCAAACACACTCATACATATAGGAAATTGAGCTCAATAACAACAATAATAACAACAATAATATGACGACACTTATTTAGCGCCAATTGGCGCCTCCCAGCGATTCCCATTGACGTCGACAACTCAATTTTCTTTAAGAAAATGTGTCACTTGCGACCCTCAAAAACGGCAGACGAAAGTCCACAGCCCATCGCAATTAGTCAGAGTTCGAAATGAATTTCACATATTTGTCAAATTTTTTTGCTATCGTTAAAGATGAAGGGGTGGGGATAAGATTCCAGTTTTTTCTATTAAATTATTGTGTCGTTTTTCTAACTGTTTTTAATCGTGAAGTTAAAAAGACAAGCGTTATTCGAGTCCCCGACTATAGGATACCCGTTACTTTATTTAAATATGTATAAAATAGTTTTATTGTATACTTTTAGGCGCTTAAATTTCTTAAAAACTTAAATCAGGCGTAACGATAGATCTGTTTGCTCAATTTGGTTGCGATTGAGCTGGATGATAGTTTATAATATTATAAAAACTAAGCGTGTGATGGCTTTTCGCGATTTCGAGGTAAAATATTCGAAAAAACTTGATCTGTCTGTATTAAAACTTTGATAAGTAAAGGGTATAACATTTTTTTGAATAAAATGGTTTATTTGTAATACAAAAATCAATATTTCTAATCCAACAAATAACGATACAGAATTAATCTGCAGAAAAGAGTATGTAGAATAATCGAAAAATTATTTTTGAAATGTTTTCAATCAGCAAGCGTTGAAAATATTCAGATGTAGTTGACAAAAAAGCCCAGCAGTCATATCAGTTTTAGTATTTTTGTATCAGTTCAGTTTTATAGTCAGCTCAATCGGAAACAGTTCTCGAAAAATATATTTTTGTGTAATTTTTCGCTTTGTGAGCTTATTCAAAAGTGTAAATTGAGTCGATCGTTGTCCAAATTGAAACGTACTTCAAATACGCAGTGTGATCTACAATAATAATAATAAAAGCAAACTCGAAAATGAGCGCACCCAAGAACTTCAGTTTGGGGCAGTTTGCACTGCAGAATGTCCGGGCTCAAAGTGGATTTGGCCAAGTGTGCAACTTGTACAAGAGTCGCACGGCGGCGGCTGTGGCAAGTGCGGCAATAAACAATAGTAATCACAATGGAGGACGCATCAGCAAACTGATTGGCGTGAAGAAGACGCTGGTTAATCAGATGCAGGGCATGGCTCAAAGCTCGAGACCCAAGATGAAGTCTCTGGCCTTGTCGTCGGCCACCAGCTCCAAGTACAGCATCTATGGCCAGACCAAGCTGTTCTCCTCGATGAGCAGCCTGCCCGGCCGGAGCAGCAGCAGCAGCGGGATGAGTCCATCCATGAACCACAGAAGAGGCCTCTCCCACATTGGGCCACGTGCGAATCCCGTGCGTTACATTGTCCATCAGCGTTATCATCAAACTGGCAAACTGCAAGAGAAACGCAACGAGGACATTGCCCGGGACATTAGTCAGTCGATCAAATCGGAGCTGATGGATGTGGATTCGAATACCAAGAGACTCATCAGTTGCTCCAACTCGAGATATGCGAATGCCAATGCGAATGCCAACTCAAATGCCACAGCGGAGCAGGAGGAGAGCGACGCGGAGGAGGAGGATGAGAAAATGCCGACTAAGTTCTCCTACGATCCCCTTGAGGGCTGGAATCATCCTCGAGCTGTGAAAAAAACGGACGCGATGAAATATGCCGAGGACAAAGATGATCTCATCAGGCAGTGCAAACCGTTGCGACGCAAGTCAAGGAACATACGCTACAAGGACGAGTCCAACAATGTGTCCGTAGTTAGCCAACAGTTCGTCCAGCCGAGCCGCAAATTGCAGTCCCAGTCCAACAAAACCACCAAGAACAAGAAGGTTGGGCATCAGCGAAACATTCTTGATGCCGATGAACTAATGCCAGTTCCCTCCAAGAATAACAATAATTTCACTGAAAATGATGGTTATGATCGAGCTGAGGATGATCGCAACATGTTGAGATCGAAGCACGATGATGGCGACTTGGGCCGCATGGATGGGCAGCATTACCAATCCAAGATGGCGGCCAATTTGATGAGCGCCTCGCAACGAGTCATCAACAAACAGTTTGAGGGCTATCGCAAGGAAATGCCCGATTCACGCAACAAACTCAAGCAAATCAAGCTGGTCAAGAATATGGTGAAGGCTGTTAATCCCTTGCCACTAACGAAGTCATCGAGGCTGCCCGGAGTGCCCAAATACCGACCCAAGATGGTCCGATCGAAGGAGCCGCTCAAGGCGCCTTTCGACAAGACAAAGTCCAAGCCAATGTCCCAGACAATGGCAATTGCCAAGGCAAAGGCGACAAGTAAAAGTGCCGCACAATTGTGGAAGCGCAAGAAATCCGATACGGCGACCATGCTGGACAGATATGGACAAGACTATGTGGACAAGTTGTTGGAGAAACCAAAGCGTTCCCATTCAGTTTTACCTTACGAAAAACCAATTAAGAAATGCGTTTCTGGTAAAAGGCATATAATGCCACAAGTGCAAAAGGGCGAAAAGCGTCGGAATCAGAAAGCGTCGGATGAAACTTACGCGAATGACAACTTGCAAAATGCAATGCAAATGCCCGTGGAATACTCCAAGGAATCGGCGGTGCAACGTTTGGGAACGCTGGTCGAGAAACGTGCCACATCCTTCTTCCAGCAAAGCCAGCAGCGTGCACGCCATTAACCCAACCGATGGACTGGCCCAACTGTTTGGGCTTACCGGCCTGCAGTCGCGTAGCTCTACAGATTATATCAAAATTTTAAAATTCACTGACTGAATTCCGTGCGATACAAAGTTTGATTGTTATATTGAAAATCCAAACGGCTCACTGACTTTGTTCCCCTAAATTGATTATTGATAAATGTATCTATTATTCATTTCGTCGAATAAATCAAAATTGTCAAGTAGATTGCATTGTTGGCAATTGCATTACGGTTTTATAGATTTGCCGACTCATTGTTGCCGAATTTCATTTCGTTCCATTCGTTCCGCCGATCCAAACTCTTTTTATATGTGAAATAGTTTTATTTTTTTAAAAGTTTACTACGCTCGGTTGTCAAATTTCTTCTGATGTTTTATCATACGTTGTTGCCACTTTTCGTAGCCAGGTTACGTTGTAAAATTTCACCATGCACTCGTCTTCTCATCGATCAGCCGATCGAAGCTCAACTCCGATACTTAATCATTTAAGTTGTTAGTTCAAATTCATTTTCAACATTTTATCAGAGCTGTTGCCAAATTTCACAGCGTTTCAGTGTTGCTAACCGCATTGTAATATATACATAAAACATAAATTTGTATCCTAAGTGTTTTAATTTATTTGAACTTTAACGTTTTATTTTGTTAACTCTTGATATCAAAACCTAAGCGTGCATTTTAATTTGTAGTATCTTGAGTTGAATCCAAAAAATATATATTTTAAACGAGACAAGCTCACAAAGACACAAAGACAAAATGAAAACAAGTTACCCGAAGACCAAAACACACTATTATACAAAGAAATAATTTAAAATTACCCAAAACAAATCCAACCAATCACTGACAAATAAATATTTCTTAGTCACTGCACCAGAATTTTAAAGTTTTGCTACACCCAATCCAAAAAAATGAAACGTATATAAATATATTTATTTATTTTTAAATATACAGGCCAGTTCCGGTTTCCACTTTATTAACATTTCAATGGAAGCAGCTGTATTTGCTTAACCCGAATACCTGAAAAATTAAATAGGTTGCAAAATAAAACATATGGCTTTTTAAATTAACTTCTTTAATGGCAGCTACAGGATAAAAGTTATTTATAAATCTGTTCTGAAAAAAATGTATTTTCAAAAAGTTATTGAATCTGTCTGAAAGATTGCAAGTCTTTTTAATAAATACTAAATTTCAGTTATGCCGCCTTTTCTTTCCATTGAGATGATTATATCTCAAGAATATATTTGATATTTTAATTGTCTTCTGTTAATGAATAAAAGTGAAAGTCGGAACATGCTGGATTATTGTTTAATTTATGGATATGTATTTTGTTTTGGTTTAGTTTATGTATTTATTGGTAAATTAGCCAAATTGTTGCACTTTTTTACTAATTCCACACAATTCGATCGTTCTCCAGGTGCTGTCTATGAGCACAGATGAATATCGCAAGACGTCACTCTTTGCAACTGGTTCCTTTGACCTGGATTTCCCCATACCAGATCTGATTGGCAAAACAGAGATACTCACGGAAGAGCATCGGTAAGTAGATTTACAATAAACTTATTGTAATTGCGATAACTTTGCAAGTATTTAATAACTGTCATTATGAATTATTCATTTTCATTTTAGCGAAAAACTGTGCGCCCATTTGCCAGCTCGCGCTGAAGGCTATTCGTGGTCCTTAATCTTTAGCACATCGCAACATGGTTTCGCCCTGAATTCCCTATATCGCAAAATGGCTCGACTGGAGAGTCCAGTTTTAATTGTCATAGAGGATACGGAGCACAATGTAAGTGAAGTTGTTGTTTATCATTAACCATAAAACAATGAATTACATTTGTGTCTCTCTTGTAGGTATTTGGTGCTTTGACCTCCTGTTCGCTGCATGTGTCGGATCATTTTTATGGCACCGGCGAGTCCCTGCTCTACAAATTTAATCCCAGCTTCAAGGTATTTCATTGGACTGGCGAGAATATGTACTTCATTAAAGGAAACATGGAGAGTCTCTCAATTGGCGCTGGCGAGTAAGTATACGCCGTGTAGTCTCTTCTATATAAGTTGAAAATTAATTGTACAATTTTATCTTGTAACTTTTTAGCGGTCGGTTCGGTCTCTGGCTGGACGGTGATCTGAATCAGGGTCGCTCGCAGCATTGCAGCACATATGGCAACGAGCCATTGGCGCCACAAGAAGACTTTGTTATCAAAACACTCGAATGCTGGGCATTTGTTTAAATGAATTTGTGTTGAGAACGCATTCTACATGAGAAGAGTGAAGCCTACCTATTTAATTAATTATATTTATATATATAAATATATATGTATGTGTACTAAACAAAACAAAACAACAATTACAAACAACCTGAGAATGATATCAAAAGCTAACGCGTGTCGAAACAAATAATAAACAACATCAACAACAACAACTAAAAACAACTACAACAAGCATAACATTTAAAATTGAAATCACACGGAAAGAAACACAAAGACGAGAATAAAAGAAACTCGAACCTTAACTTCAAATGTAATTGAATGCTTGTAAAATTGTAAATGCCTGTGAGCAGAAAGAAAATTGCTGTATGCGTTGAAACGTATTAATTATTTAGTTTTTATATAATATATTACAAAACGAACAGTAACTAAATTATGTATTAGACTTAAACAGTGAGAAAAAAAGCAAAACAGATCGACAAAAAAACAAAAGCTAAACACAAAAAAAAAAAAAACAATTGAAATGTACACTTAAAGCACACGACATTTGGACATAAATATCATGCAATCACACACAACAAAATACACACACCACACACTCAACACACACACACACATACACGCGCTTACACGCATTTAAGCTTAAGTTTTATTATCAAAAAATTATACTAAATGAAATGATGGTAAACCAAACTACAATCCAAAGCAACAAGCTTGCAATTTAATTCAATTTAATTGATTCTTTGTTTTGTATTTGGTTTAATAATTTTAATATACTTTACATTTAATTTAAATTTGATTCATGCCTTTTATTTTCTCTATAAACATGTGCAGATAGAAATGAAAAGAATGTCGATATAATTTTAGTGCAATGCTCCCAATTTTTGCAAGTGAAACGAAAATATTTTTTTATTGATTTAACATTTTAATGTAGAGCAACTGAGTGAGCGAGAGTAAGAGAGAAACATATAAAGGCAATTAATTTCTTTAGTTTTAATTATGCTAATAATGTTGTTTTTAATACAATTATACTAAAAGGAAACAACACAAGATTGAGAAATACACAATATACATACTACAACAATTACAAAACCCAGAACTTTTTACTTGGTTTATTAGCTAATACGCAAATTGGCCGATTGGCCACTGGCCAAAATAATTGATATCTATGTTGGTTCTTAGTATAGCGTTGATTTGTAAAGACTTAGTACCACGGTTGGAACTTATTTGTCCAACACTGACTAGTAAAAACTAGCGCCTAAAAGTGCGCTACACTTTTGTTGAGACGCAAGTCCAGTTAACGGTTGCATCTTCCAGAGACACTCACACATATTGATTTTAATCAGAGATCTAGCTGTATATCTACATACTATGTATATGTTGGTTAAATGTTTATTGCATTATCTTTGAGCACGCCACGCCCACAGTCACAAATTTCTATATCTGCAGCTCCAAAAAAAGGAAAAAAAAACTTAAATAAATATAGATTTGATGGAGCTGACGGTGCAATGGTTTTGAAAACTTAAATGGCTTTATATCCCTTTTGAGATACAATTGAGTATAACTACTTATAAAATATATATATAAATATATTATATTATATACATATATACAATGTATGTACAATGGAAGTAAGGAGTAACTATATGTAAGTGTCATTTTTGTGGTGTATTTGTGTAGCGACCCTCGCAACCCATTGATGTGTAATATAAATGTTGTATAGTCTCCCAATTCAATAACAATGCAACTAATAAACATATTCTAAATATTTGAGACACATTTAAAGATACTACGTTACATATATACATACATACGGACATTTATGTATGTACTTATGTCATAAAAACATACATTCGTTAATATTTGAGAGAGCAAAACAAACGAAATTGCTGATATTTTACACTGAACCGAGTTCGAAAAACAAAAAAACTACAAAATTTTACTTTAATAGTTAATTTCATTTTTGTTTTTGTTTATTGAAAATACTAATTACTAACGCACACACAAATTTTTAGCAAAGCATTTGCAGGAAATGTGAAGAAACCAATTTCAAACCATTAACAATCCCCAAACAAAAGTTATATAAAAATAAAAAAAAGTAAAAATACAAAAACAATGTAGAATGCAACACTTTAGAGAAATTTAGCTGAAACTTTTTTGCACCCCAAAATGCTTAAAAAAAACTAAATAAACAGGTACACACAAATATATCTAGACAGTACCTATACATATGAGCATATATGAAGTATATATATAAATAATTATGGAGACTCACGCCAAACTGTTTTTAGGTGTTATTTGAACCGTTGAGAAACAATATTTCTGTAGCTGTGTGTAAGTCAAACATACATACATACCTATGATGTACTTATAAAACCTATCCATAAATAATATATACAATACATAAACATATGCATATATAAATATTTATATACCTATGTGTTTTCCTTGACAACGCATGAGTTTTGTGAGCTTTAAACACAAAAGAAATCAAAGAATCCAATTGAAATTGAAATCAAGTTGAAATTAGAGTTGTAATATGAAATCAGAAGACTCTCCTTTAAATTAGAAAAAAAAATAACAAAACCCCGTCAATATTTTGGCTTATTTACAGAGCAAAACACAAAGAAGAAATACAAATATTTTAATGATATTTAGCTAAAGTCCCAACTATGCGCAAAATTCATAAACACATAAAATCTTGAGACCAAAACGCGTTTACTATATAAATCTAAATATGATATGAAAACAAATACCAATTATAAACTCATGATCTTGCACACTTTTTGAGGCCCATATGGAAACTAAAACAAAATGAAATATATTCGTATAATTTGTAAATTAAAGAGACGAAGTGAATTTGAATGCGCCTCGCAAACTTGTTTGTGGATCGGGATAGGAATCGGGATCGTTTGTCAACTGATTTGTGCGTCAATTACACATGTCTCAACAGATCCTGATACGCGATAACTATATGTATGTATTGTATATGTATATTCGTAATATATAATTCAATAATTTGGTAGATGTGGCTACAAAAATATGTATAAATATAATGTATGTTGTTGAATTCGTAGAAAATTTTGTTGAGCGAAATACAATTTTTTGCATTGTAACTTCTGTCAATTAACTTGTAGACTGTAGAATTGCATATATATGTATACTTATAAAAACAAGTGGAAACTGAAAAACAAAACAAACGCACATTTTGTTGTTGGAAAAATCAAAAAACAAAAAATACATATAGTTGGTCAAGTAATTTTTTGGTATAAAAAAGAAAATGATTTATATTTATAATTTATTTAGCCGAAGCTCTGATCATTTTGCGTTTTTTTTTTTTTTTAATATTATGAAGAGCTTGCTTTATCAGCTTAATCTGGCAGTAGAAGCACAAGAGATACATATAAAGAAAAGTAGATGTTTAATTTTAATTCCTTTCCTTTCAACTTGGAAAATGTCCCAAAATTCTTAACAGTGATGTTAATGAAGATCACAGTAGCATAAGACAGAAGACAGAATACCAGTGCTTAGCAATACACTAACATAAATAGGACGAGATTGATAATGAAGGCGAAAGAGAAAGCATGTGGATAGTTAAAGGAATAAAAAGTTCAAGCAGAGAAATTTTTATTTTTCCACCGACAAATTGCAGGCAATGAAAAAGAAGAAGAGACGACAAATTGTTAATATACTAACATACAATATGTATATACATAGATATGGCAACTAAATCGATCGTGTACATATACGTATGAGATATGCATACAAATATTTTTGGATAAATCGAAACAGGCAATGACAGACACAGACACACAAACATACATACATACATATATACGAATGTAAAATGCAGCAATGCCAACAATTGCCAAGAACTAAACTAAACAGTTTCCAAATACATACAAACATAGTTTAAATGAAAATTGTAAATGTTGAAAGAATTAAATATTTTAATTCATATTCGTTTGGTTGTTCGTTTGTCGAATGCATAGATACGAATTCAGTTCATATAAATATAATAGACCACTTGCATATAATATACACAGCTAAAGCGAAATAAAATCATGTGTGCTACTTGTATCGCAACAGCTTAAAGGCGAGGAGACAGAGAGAGAGAGAGAGAAGGAATGGGGCACACTGGCACATAGGGCGCACTGGCACATGTATGTAAGAAAGAGAAAGCGTGGCAGATCTGAGAATGTACTTATATATAAATACCTACATATATACTATGTGTAAATGTAAAGACATTACAAACAAAAATGAACAACTTTTCTGAAAAATAAAATGTATATTCAAATATCAAAAATAATGCAGTTCTTATTACCAATTTACTTACTTCATTAACTTATCTCTTTGAAATTAAATTGCATTTTTTTTGGATAATTTGCACAGTTTTTCATTTAATAAAAAAATATACATATGCATTAAAATACATAATTGATCATATTTGTTTTCTATTTCTCTTTTTCTTCTTGATGAGGCTTATAAACGAGATTTTTTGATAAAGTTTCTTGTTATTTTTGTTATTATTTTCGCTATCTATGATGAGTCGACGAATTAAATGAGTGGAGTTAGTGAGGGAAATACAAGACAACCAAATTAATTCAATTAAATTTAGAATTTCTTTAGAAAACGTTGAGATGGGAAATCAATCAATACAAATTGTTTCTCTTGTTGAGGCTGCATATTAGCTATAATACTTTGGCAGCCCGAAACTAAAAATAAACTACGCGAAAATCCTGATAATTGACTGTACAACTCGTATATGCACAAATAATAGTAATAGTAATAATAATAATAATAGTAATAAGAAATAACAATCAACATGAGGCTGATAAGGCAGTTAGCTAAAGGTTAATGCAAAAATAACTAAACATACGACTTAGTACCTACAACTAGCGTTTTAAATGACTAAAGGAGCTTTGATTCACATTTTTATAGGTCAGACGAGTGCAGTTTTTGAGGCTGAGGCGAAAACAAAACAAAGGTTTCCAGGCTCTTTCAATCTTCCTTGACTACACTTTAGATTTTTGTAGATTATGTACTTAAGAGCTAAATATAAATAGTTTTTAACTAGCTTTTTACAATGGGTAAAATAATTTACACTTTTTTTTGGTTGCCCAGCATCGTGTTCTGCCCATAGTCACAACATATGGCCTAGAATCTAAATATATATACATATACGGGAAGCCACAAGGGGCGAGAACGGACTACGTGCAAATCTCATTGCAGGAACTGTTTGCCACATTCGCATTCAGCGCTCCACTTCCCGTGCTCATACTGGCGGGTGTCAAGGCTTTGTTCGCCGACAACGCAGTAGATGCTGATGCTGTTGTTGCTGTTGATGCAGGGGAGATGGAGCTGGAGCTGGCGCTGGAACTGGATGTTGCGGCTACTGCAGTCACTTTTGCTGGTGCGGGTGCGGGTGTGGTTGTTGAATCAGGTTCCGCCTGCTGTGCAATGGAGCTGACATTGTTCGTCTTGCTGTTCTCCAGCTTGGCACGATTCAGCGCCTCCTCACGCTCCTTGGCATCAAAGTACCAGACGGTGATGGCGTAGCGGGTGCGATGCGCTGGCTGCACTTCATGTGGATTGCGTATATCCGACCAGAAGAATATCAGGCGATCGAATTTGGGTTCGATATCTGCCACTGTTGTGCCAGGCGTGGGTCGAATCCTATTGAGAGAAAAAAGAATTAATAAATGTTGTCTGTCTCTTGATTCCCTTAAATGCAATCATTCGTTTTGTTATGATAACAATTACTAGTACTACTTCATGATGATTCAGTCAGCTCTATTGCGATGCAATTGCTTAATTGGCAGTAAGGGAGCTCGGTAATTATCTACAGTGGTAATAAAATGTGCTTAAATGACTCTTGACTAGTGTATTTGTAAATGATGTCAACACTTCTCGGAGATAATAACCAGCAATAATAGATAATAGCTATAAAGGGTTGACAAACATACCGCAGTATGCCGCCACTTTCTCGGGCATCCCAGTTGATATTCAGGTAGTATATGGCCGTAATGACGCGTCCGTCTTTGTTGGGATTGTCCACATGCATGACATAGTGTGTGCCAGATCCCGGATAACAAGCAACCATTGCCTGGATAAATTAAAACAATAGATTAATAAAATATTCTCAGTTATTGATAAACAATTTGACTTACTCTCGTCCGCTCTCGTATGTGATAGTTGCCCAGGATGCCATTGTCCTTCATGGTATTCACACGATACACGACTGAATCAATCTGATAAAGTATATAAAGTAAAAGTCACTGGTTGATTGGATTGTAAAGGTGTTAAAGTGGCTTACCTGATTGGTCAGATACCAGACGTTGCTGCAACCAGGCTCATTGCCGCCGACCCATTTGATTTTATCACCCCGAATCTTATCACCGCGCACCGCCGACGATTGCGTATCGGTTCTCATGTTGTGCACCAATTGGCCATCGTGGAAGGCGCCAGCGTTGTACATGCTGCGCACCTCGTTGAGGATCTTGAGGCCCTTCTCCATGCCCAGAAAGTCGTCCACCACGGACAGTCCATACTGGTTCATGTCATTGATGATGTTGCGACACAAATCCTCATAGCGTCGTTCACTGTAAAGAGATAATCACAAAAGTATCTGTTACAAAATCTGTTGATAATCAATCTCATCTGTAATCTGAACAATCTTTTGATCTTTGTAGGAATCTGGTGTCACCTTGATTTATTAACTTAGTGGGAAAAGTTACATTTATTTATATCCATAATCTCAGATATATACATATGCAAATATTCGATTGCATTTAGTATTTTCCTTAGAATAATTATTATGAATATATGTATCTAACATTTTACGACTTTTTTATGATGTTAAACCCATAAAATTATTGCCATTTGTTAGACATGTTTCAGTCACGTAGTCCAAAAACCCACAACATACACACAGCTACCCAGAGAGAAAGAGAACCCTAGCGATATTAAGAGAGAGAGGGAGAGAGAGAGAAAGGGAGAGGAGACGGGTATACGCTAAACTCTAAAATAAATAAAAGAAATTTGCAAAATTGCACAAAAAGTAATACATGACGGGTTTAAGAGCAATGAATCAGGAAGTGACAAAAGAGACACGAAATTTTCAGGATTTATGAGATTAGAATTAGAATAACTAACAATTTATTATATTAATATATGTATATTGTATTGGCAACTATAGAACTTTGATTTGAACTTAAAATTTGATATTATGCTCAACTAAAGTGTGCTCGCTTTCCAAATGAATTACATTTGTTAATAGCTCCGATATTCATTAGTAATTACCGTTTATCCAAAAGTTCACGAAAATATTGTTCGGCATTCGCAGGATGCGCCGAATGCTTAAAGAAATTTTTGTAATCCGTTGTTGTGGAGGTAATCATTTTACGTTTATTACTCAGTTTATAATCTTGTTGTTCACTTTTCTTGCCAATGTCACTGCACTTAGTTTTTGGTTCTTGATGCACAATTGAATGTTTTGTTCTTTCAAACTGGCAAATCGGAAACGACTCCGGAAGCAATTCACGCACAACTGATGAAAGTTTCAAATTGCTTGCTAGCTTTTATATGTCCGTTTGAGGGCGATTGTAAGAGAACAGGTAAACAAGAGAGAGCTAAAGCCGGCTGTGTTTATCGTACACGAATTTATCTCTTTGGGTGCAAAGCAGTGTTGGTAAGCGTACATTTGTGTGAATAACCAGCTGTAGTTTATCGTTCTCTTTGTTGATTTTATAATTGTTTGTTTAATTGCGAATTGCAGCTGTTTTGTTTTTGCACTGTTCAGGTTCAGGTTTGTTTATTGCTGTTGCTCGATTTGTTGCACTGCTTCTGTATAAACAAACTAATACTGACTAACTGCGAGTTAACATAAATAGCGACCGTTCGTGTTGACCGCGCGTTCACGAATGCGACGACGGCAGCCGCAACGGCAGCCACGAACTCGATCGACGTCGTGAAGATTATACATAGTGTCTGTGTGTTTGTTTGGTGGTGTTCGGCATGGGCCTGGGCAGCTAGCAGCTAGCAAGATAGGCGCTACCTTTAAATGCATACTCTTGTATGTATGTATTTGTGTAGGTGCAAATAATTAAAAACGAAAACGGGCGCAGATAATATGGGGCTTTGCCTGTGACAATTGGGGCGCAATATTTTTATCAGTTTATCAAACAACTTCGGCAGCGGCTCGCTTCCGCATGCCCTTCAACTTGCTTGCAGCGACGCCCCCCTCCCGACCGAGCAAATACAAATGCAAACACACAGCACTCACACAGTGACGAGCCAGTGCTCACGTAGCCCATCACACACAGTTACAAACACGGACGCACATGCGTGAAAATCATAGCGGGGCGAATGAAAGAAACGACGCTAACGAAAAGGAGGAGGCGTGAATGAAACCATTTAAATATGTTTGACAAAGTCAATGAGAAATAACAGACTGCCAAGAAAAGCAAAAACACAAAACTGTAGACTAGTCACAACAAAAGTTGGCAGCTGTAAATACACGTCTGCATACATTTAAATATATGTGTATGTATGTACATAGATACATATGTTTGTATGTTGCCTCAGACATAAATATAAGCAGCAATCGTCGCGTACTCCATAAATTTGGGTCAATGGCCCAATTCAAAGTCAGTAAGCAAAATGTGTAGTTCACTTTCAAAAGGGCCCCATCAGCAAACTCACAGACTGATTATGTTGATGAATATACACAAAAATGTGTGCATGTGTGTTTTTGTGTACAATGATCGATTTCAGCCCTTTGCCTTTGATATATTACGTGCGATGTCAGTGAACACGGCACGTGCACCACTAACAGAGATGCGTGATACTTTTTTGGGTGGTCACATTTTACACAGTAAAGTAACGGTCTATTTATAATAAGATGAGTTTGTCTCAATATATGATGAGTCTGGGTCACTCAAGAAAAGCAAATTGCCGGGCGGGTTGACCAATTTCAGTCATTTGGGTTCGTGCTAGTTATATACAGTTTGCCAAGAAGTTCTTTGCAAACCCTTAAAAATGTAATATTTTGACTTTAAATTAGAAAATAATAGCTTATTATATATATTTGGAAAGGTCATTTAATTTTCGTTCGAATGATGCAAAAATTTCCTTAACCCAATGAGTACCCATGGAATATTTTGAATTTTTACAAAAGTCTACTTTCTAATCTTTTTTCCTTGATTTTTCACAAAAATTCTTGGAAAAATATTTTTGAAATTTTTTTTTTGCAGTTACTCTTAGAATTGTTTCAAGAATTTTTTTGCATCAAAATATTTGTTGTGAAAAATCGAGGAAAAAAGTTGAAAAAGTAGACTTTTGTAAAAATTCTAAATATTCCATGGGTACTCAATGGGTTAAGGAAGTTTTTGCATCATTCGAACGAAAATTAAATAACCTTTCCAAATAACTATATATAATATGCTATTATTTTCTTATTTAAAGTCAAAATATTACATTTTTTAGGGGTTTGCATAGAATTTCTTGACAAACTGTATATGGGTAATTCTCCCATGTCGAATGCGACATTCGTACGCATTCAAAGTGAAATAAAACATATGCCATAACATTATTTTGTTAAAACAAAAGGAGAAACTTATAGGTATTGATTAGCACTATAATTGGTGCTAAAGTGGATTTTGGGAAATTGTTCGTTTTCCAGATTATTTAAAAAAACTAAGGCATTCGCACGCGACTCAGATAGAAGTCGTTTTTTCGGCGACCAGCTCTAGCATTGATTTCGGCAAAACGTGAACGTATATTTTGATGCTATTTATTTTGAAATGTAATGTATTCATTTATCTAAAAAATGCTTTTTGTTTGATTTAAAGATATCAAGTAGTTTTTTTTTAAATGTAATTTGAGTCACTGTCGCATGCGACATGTCGCACGTGACATTTTTTTCCACAAAATATTTCTGTTGTTTCTGTCTCTCTTTTTTTAAATAATATATCGAAACAGCTCGAAAAAATTGTTTTAAATTAAACTTTCAATATATTTCTATGTATTAAAATGGTTTATGATACAATCTTACTATTTTTCTTAGTGTAATCGAAAAAATACAAACGGTCCATTTTAAAAATAAATTTTTAAGAAAATGGACATAAATATGGAAAAAGTGAATTTATTCCAATGTAGAATCTATATGTTCATCCTATTGAATTTCTTCTAGCGTATATTGCTTAAATAAATAACTTGAAGACATTTTTGGAACATAATTGCACAAAATGTGAGTTTTTGAGCAATTTTTCGTTTTTAGGCTTGGTTGACATTTCTGGAGAAATGCCCATATAAAAAACATCAAAATATTCATGAACAGTTTTTTGCACATGATATTTTTTTATGAAAATTACTAGAATTTTTGCACATTTACTTGTTAAATTTGCAGAAAAGTTCAATCGTTAAGTTCTTAGTCGTGAAGTTCACGACATGAGACAAGACAATTTATTTTCAGCAAACAAAAACTAAACAAAGACTTTGATAAGTGCT
The DNA here is from genome assembly GCA_037043495.1 of Drosophila recens. Taxonomy (NCBI): domain Eukaryota; kingdom Metazoa; phylum Arthropoda; class Insecta; order Diptera; family Drosophilidae; genus Drosophila; species Drosophila recens. The sequence continues at coordinate 1,464 of JBAMBJ010002224.1, read as the reverse complement.
AAAAATTGCATGTAAAAAAAATATCCATGTAAGATATGAACTTATTTTTACTATGCTCAAATTATTACAAAAAATTGTAGAAAACTGGGATAAAATTTTCTAATGCATTTTATAAAAAAATATTAATTTTAAGAATATTGCTGTTTACGACAGTCCGCGCTAGTGACGAAAGTTAATTATAATTATTTTAGAATATTTACTTCTAGTTTTACGAATATGTTATTATTTTAGAACAAAAACCTAACGAATGAACAGCGAGTAACAGTGATGCCAAAATCACAGATTCGCTCATCACTAGTTTGCGGTCATCTCTGTCGAGGGCGGCGCACACGCACTGCGAGTCGACCTTGTGACGTGAGATGTTTGTTTGTGTGTACATATGTGTGTACAATGTACATGCACTTGTGTGTGGATATGTTTGATTTCAAACGGCATAAGTTTGTTTTGTTTTGACGAGCATCTGTTTGTTGCTAGGCAACTTTTGGAGTTGAAAACTGTTCCACCTGCTCCAGTGCACGCAGGCAGCACAGCGTGGCGGAAGCAACAGTTGAAATACAGCTAAATATAACCAGTTTGTGTAATGCAATTGGCAACACAATCGATTACAACCTTTCTCATCTGAAATGACATTGGGATACATGACTGTTGTTAAATTGTAGTCAGTTGTGCGCAAAGTTTTGTTTACGTTTGAAGAGGGGACCGAAAGCTGCTTGACAAAAGCCGAGTGTCTAAGAAAAATATAACTAACACTACGCACGTATGTATGTATCTACGTACATAATACCACAAAAAAACCTCTTTACGAGGTAAAAGTCTAGTGACGAAAACATTTCATGCCCCAAAATTTCTGATATCCAATTTTGTGACGAATAATATTAAGTTTTACATATAAATTATTTTAAGCAAAATTTTGGCACTCGGCACATTGCGCTAAAATGTATCAATTCTTCATACCAAGCAAAACTAGATCATGCGACTTGTCATGTTGCTAATTGTTTGATAAAGAACAACAGATCCAAATCCAATCTTAAGACGCGAAATATTCGCCGAGGCAGATTGAAATCTCACCAAAGACTAACGATAAGCGAAAATAAACGTAAAAAAGTTGATAACTTGTGTACGTGCCGAGCGTACGCGTACGCAGCGCAATAAATACAGCAAGAGAGAGAGAGAGAAGAGAGAGAGTAGAGAGAGGCCACCCAAGTGCAAGGCGACGGGGACCACCCACCGCCATAGAACAAAATAAACACTGAAAGCGATAAGCCGAACAAAAAGAAATTCGCAAATTTGTATCGATGAATCAGCGGGATCTGGCACTGAAGTCATCGAGTCGATTGCCAAGTGCTGCGCAATGTGCATGTGTGCGAGTGTGAGTACATGGTACACAGTGTTATTATATCTGTTAATGCCACTTGTAAAATAAATAAAAATATAACAACAATTCGGTCGCAGCAAGCAACTGCG